>ML677334.1:80614696-80630829 GCA_007922305.1 Dermatemys mawii | reverse complement strand
AGAGAGATATACATATATATAATGCACAGAAGCCATCCTGAAAGCCATTTATTTATTCAGGAGCAAAAATAATTTGTGTAGAGAACATGGGAAATTTCTGTATTTTTTGAAAATCTTACTCCGACTCACTTGGTAAAGAGGTTAATCTCTCTGCAGAAAAAAGTAGTAAGTGATAAATTGAGAGTGTGTTGGCCAGCTATATGAATCTGAATTGGCATTAATGGATTATCATTAATCATTATTAATATAATTTTTATTTTATTTTTTAAAATCAACATGTGAATGGAGCTACCTTGAAGATACAATGGAGACCAGGCTATTAGTGTTTAATAACTTTTGGCCAAGTGGACCTGTTGGATGTGCATGGGCAATTACCTGTTTTACCACAACCCCTCCCCTAACTGGGTAGTACACATCAAAACTGTGACTAGGCCTTGAGACAAAGGACTAAGGAGTTAGGAGAGAAGAATAAGAATGTTCCTTTCCCAATGGATGGGGTAAGTCAAGCCAGGACAGCTTGGCAAGGCCAGGTAGGATTGCTGCAAGTATGCTCTCTGCCTTCCAGATGAGGGCAAAGAGAGACTTGCCTAATTAAACAGGAGAGCTGGCAAATTAAACAAGAGACATGTGTTTAGGCTTTGTGTTACCCTTTTAGTCCAACATTGGTTAACACTGTATTCCAGCTGAGTAATAAATGATTACTTGTTTTGAAAAGACCTTCCTGTGTTATTGCAAACTTCTGCTCATTGCATAGCTCCCAGAAAAGTACGTTTCCAACAGAGGTTCAAGCTCATTTGGATCTGTTGAAGGAGCGACAATGAGAACAGGTGCGGAAGCCAGGGACCCTGTTTCTGAGTAGCGGAGTCACAGGGCTCCACCTTGAGCAAAGCAGAGGCCCATGGCATGTCACTAAGAAGAGTACACCCAGAGAGGCTGCATAAAGGTCGGAGGCATAGCACCTCTCGTGAACCTGTGACAATGTAACTTATGTGACCAATTCACAGAGGCCATCGTGAATTAAAAATAATCAACATTTGAAGCAACAGTAACAGCAGACAGTTCAGAAGCAATCCCTGGGCTGAAATGTACTCACAAACACCATTAATCAAATAATGTATTTATGGAAAATAATTTGTCCAGCTCTAATTATGTCAGATGTTACCATAGGTCACTGGAATCCACACACTGATCCTATGGTGAAACTGTTGTATTTATTCAAGTTACTTTTTGGAGCTACTAGTAGTCAATTAATAGAAAAAAAAAAACACTTCAAACTGGATCAAAGTTGTACGTGATAGTGAACTCTATCACTTAAGAACACTTGTGCTCCGAAAGAACCCACTGAATGATCTGGCAGACTTAAATCTCTGTGGAGAAATTTCTGCCTGATCAGATTGCTGGGCTTTGCTAGCTCTTGGGAGCCATTCAGCCAGATGGACCAGGTAGTGTCGTTACCGTCTCTGGGAACGGGAACACTGGTCACACATGCAGGCACCTCAGTCCAAATGAGAGAGCTATGCAAAGTATCTAGTTAACACACAGCTCTGAAAAGAGATGCCAATTGAGCATGTGTGCAGGTTCTGCCCTGCTTTTATTAGAAGGCTGCTTGACAGAAGTTCACTGAGTTTCATTACAAGATTCTGATTTCCATGCAAGTTACTAAATATAACAACTCTGAATAACATATTCTAAACTCAATTGCCAAGCATAATGCTGTCACATATTGTTTTTGATGTCATATATTACAATATATTGTGACACAGTAAACAATGATTTAATTGAGCTTCTTTTGACCAAATGTTTCACTAGGACCACAAAAACATTGATGGCATCACATGATCTCTTCAACTTACAAAGAGACCTTAACCCAAACCCAGCTTTCAATAACCACAAATGGGTGAAAAGTTAGAGGTTCAGAGGAACAGGACTAATCTATTTTACAAGGGCCAATCTACACTACATGGAATGTGCTGATGGGCACAGGGTGATGAGCAGCAATACAAAACCAAAACCCAGTACAACAGAGCTTCTATACTACCTACAAAATATGGAAGTAGAAATGGTCTGCAAATTTTCATCAAAACAGTTTTCCACCAGAAAATGATGTTTAATTAAATAGACATTTTCATGAAACTGTTTCTATTTCAATGAAATTTCGTTTTAAAAATGGTTTGAAAATGCTGAAATATCCCATTTTGACACAAAATGTCAATCAACAAACAAAGTGATCAATGGCTCCATGTCTAGTTGGCAGTCGGTATCAAGCGGAGTGCCCCAAGGGTCAGTCCTGGGGCCGGTTTTATTCAAAATCCTTATCAATGATCTGGAGGATGACGTGGACTGCACCCTCAGCAAGTTTGCAGATGACACTAAACCAGGAGGACTGGTAGATATGCTGGAGGGTAGAGATAGGATACAGAGGAACCTCAACAAATTAGAGGATTGGGCCAAAAGAAATTTGATAAGGTTCAACAAGGACAAGAGCAGAGTCCTGCACTTAGGACAGAAGAATCCCATGCACTGCTACAGACTAGGGACCGAATGGCTGGGCAGCAGTTCTGCAGAAAAGGACCTAGGAGTTACAGTGGATGAGAAGCTGGATATGAGTCAACAGTGTGTCCTTGCTGCCAAGAAGGCTAACGGGATTTGGGGCTGTATAAGTAGGGGCATTGCCATCAGATTGAGGGATGTGATCGTTTCCCTCTATTCGACATTGGTGAGACCTCATCTGGAGTACTATGTCCAGTTTTGGGGCCCACGCTACAAGTAGGATGTGGAAAAATTAGAAAGAGTCCAGATGAGGGTAACAAAAATGATTAGTGGCCTGGAACACATGACTTATGAGGAGAGGCTGAGAGAACTGGGATTGTTTAGTCTACAGAAGAGAAGACTGAGGGGAGATTTGATAGCTGCTTTCAATTACCTGAAAGGGGGTTCCAAAGAGGATGGATCTAGATTGTTCTCAGTGGTACCAGATAACAGAACAAGGAGTAATGGTCTCAAGTTGCAGTGGGGAAGGTTTAGGTTGGATATTAGGAAAACCTTTTTCACTAGGAGGGTAGTGAAGCACTGGAATGGGTTGTGTAGGGAGGTGTTAGAATCTCCTTCCTTAGAGGTTTTTAAGGTCAGGCTTGACAAAGCCCTGGCTGGGATGATTTAGTTGGGGATTGGTCCTGCTTTGAGCAGGGGGTTGGACTAGATGACCTTCTGAGGTCCTTCCAACCCTGATAGTCTATGATTCTATGACATTTTCAGAACAGAATGTTTTTATTTTACAGTCTGAAACCATTTTGTTTTGAAATTTCCTTTACTCTCTATAAAAAAATTAAAAAGGGTTGAAACCAAACCAAAATATTTCAGTTAATCGGAAACAATTCGTTTGGAGTTTAGTTTTGCGAAGAATTTCAAAATGTTAGCTTTTCATCCTGATTCAGGATGGAAGAAAGTCAAAATCTAATTTTTTTACTGAACAACAACAAAAACAAATCTATTTTTCCATCCAGCTCTACTTAGATGTTAATTTTGTCATTTGTGAATTATAAAGTTAAAGATAAATATGTAGAAGTATATCTAGGATCCAAATAAATGTTATGTTATGGTATTACATATGACAAGATATTATGACGTGTCACCAACCAACTTCAGTAAGTAAAATAGAGTATGTGGCTTGTCATATTGTCTTAATACATAACACTTACTCAGCACTTTACATCTTTGATGAACTGTTCAAACATCAGGGGCTAGAATGTGACTACCTCTGCATGTGTGTAAAAGGAAAAATAATGGTATAAGACAACACAAGTGGGTAGGGCAACCACCATTGCTCTGAACCCCCTTACTCACTGTCCAACTCAACAGGGCCAGTGCAGGAGAGCACTTCTTCAAAGACTGCCACAGTGCTTGCTCTGATGCATGGTCCTCTCTGCACTCCTGGAGATATTCTGGCTAAATTACCCAGAATGCCTTTTTTGGGACAACTGCTTGCAAATAGCACCTTTACCTCTCCTTCCCCTTCCTTATGTGGAAGCTGGCTATGAAAGAGAGAATAGAGTCCTAACCAATTAATCCTGTGAGGGAAGTTTACAGATGAGGATTGACTCTTATTAAAGAGTCTACAAGATTAATAGAAATGAAGCCAGTGGGTACCTTAAATTCAATAGAGTTCTATAGAAGCCACTTTTTTATAAAAATTATAGAGCTATAATAGATGATACCAATTCTGTATTTTAACCTATCCCAAAGAATTCTATAGCAGGGCTATCGTTCTCCGTTAGAGAAAGGTATGACAATTTCCAAAAGCTGGAAGCTGAAGCTAGGCATATTTAGACTGGAAAATATGTACAAAGGTTTAACAGTGGGGGTAATTAACAATTTACCAAGAATCATGGTGGATTCTCTGGCAATTTTAAAATCCAGATTGGATGTTTTTCTTAAAGATCTGCTCTAGAAATTATTTTGGGGAAATTATATTTATTTCTATGGCTCGTGTTATACAGGAGGTCAGAGTAGATGATCACAATGGTCCTGTTTCGCCTTGGAATCCATGAAAGCTTTTATAAGACTTTAAAAAGAACCTACAGAAAGATAAACCTTTCCTATCAAGTTCTATATGACTCTTACATAAAAGGAAACTAAGATAAAGCAAAGCAAAGTGATTTGTCCAGAATCCCTCCGTGACTCAATAGCAAATACAGGATTCTTGTTTCTTTGTTTCCAGCCCCACGAATATTCATACAGATGGCACTAATTGCAAAGGGAATTCAGAACATATTTGCAGATACACTGTATATTAAAGTACCTTTTAGTTTTATATTGGATATTAACTCCAAGAGTTGCCAGGACACTCATCAGAGACTAACATTGTATAGCTTCATATAACTTGGCATTCTTTGTACAAATGTATTTTGTTGATTTTGTACTTTCATGTTGGTATGAGATGGAACATGTAATATTTCTACTATCATGTGCTTTATTCTGTGCATACTCTCTCTCACCAAGAGTTCCTACTTAAGTTAATACATTCTTTCAATATCTGCTCTGATTTTTCTGGGTAAGGACCGTGGCTCCCTATTTACACCTTCATTCCCAAATGCAGTCTGCTTGCTAGCCTGACATAAAGTTTATTCCCCTGTCATTAAATATAACTTTATTATTACAATAAAACAAATAAACTAGAACCCTCCTCCCTCCTCTAAAAACAATTCAACACATTATTCCTGAGGCTAGGGCTGCTAACATAAACTATATTTCAGTTTTGTGCACCAGTCTCTGATCTGTATTTCAGGATCCATCATAAGAATCAGAAAATATAGTTGAAACACAGTATCTGAAAACTTACACTTATCCAACAATTGCAGGAAAATAGTATATGCCAAAAAATTCAGATAATCATTATGATCTTGACATCTTCTCTGACGTTGCCCAGTTTCCACTCTCCACGCTTCAATAATCCTGATTCTGAACACAGTCAAACTGAGAAGCTTGTGGCTACAGGCATTCCTTTCACCAAGAGATATTTCTGCATTCTAATTATATCATCATTAGAAAATAACCAGTAGCATATCTTCTGGAGGGGTATCCATTCATTAAAGCAGATAGATAAGACTCCATTCCGTTGAAAGTAATGAAGTGGAAACATCTACATTAGTTCCAAAACTCTTTAGACCATGCCCATAACATCCTCCATAGTCACAAAACATGGACGGCCATCTTTTACCCTAAGCGTGTGTCATGTAAGTGAAACAATTATCTGCACAGTTTGCGACCATTTGGCTTTATTGGGCAGGACAATAAACTTTCACTTGTGTTATCTTCTATTTTTAGAACATCTAAACTACTTTCCTCCACCCCCATTAAAAGTTCACTGGCCCCTCGAGTTTCTTACACTTGAGATTTCTTTAATCTCTATGTACACTTATTATTTTGTGTATTATAATAGAACCTAGTGCCCCCCAATAAGAATAGACACCCAGTTGTGTTAATAGCTGTACAACTTAAGAGACAGACTCTACTCTAAAACGTTTACAATCTAATTTAAGACAAGATACGAGTGAGTGTAACTATCGAAAAGAACAGAGGTGGGTACATATGGGTCATAGCAACAGGACTGTGTGTTTACAGTTGGTAATTTTGAAGCACAATTACCTGTGTGGCTTTTGATTTTTGTTTTTGTTTTTTTAAAATGATATAAACAAGTCTCCACTGGCCACCTAACTAGCTCTCATCATCTTTCAGACAGGGCCGGCTCCAGGCACCAGCTGACCAGGCACGTGCTTGGGGTGGCACCTTCTAAGGGGCAGCCAATCTTGGGGCAACGGAGAGGCACTCGGGATCTGTTTGTTTTTTTACTTCAGTGGGGCAGTGCTCGGGGGGGTAGTTTCGGTGGGGCGGTTCTCAGGGGGGTAGTTTCGGTGGGGCGGTGCTCGGGGGGGTAGTTTCGGTGGGGTGGTGCTCGGGTTTTGTGGTTTTTTGCTTCGGCGGCACTCTTTTTTTTGTTTTTTTGTTTTTGCTTGGGGCGGCAAAAAAGTTAGAGCTGGACCTGCTTTCATGAAGCCTTCCAAAACTAATGGTCAAATCCTGCAAACCCTTCTTACTTTCAGAAATAATCCTATTAACCTGAAGTGATGCTATGACTCCTCTCATGAGTAATGGTTTGCCGGATCAGTTCCTATGTTATTAGCATAACATGTCCCATGTATAGTTCCTCATTTCAAAATAGACTTGGATACCTCCTGGAAAATAAACATCTCCTCTGAATGAAGATTCCAAGTAATTCCATTTCCAGTGCTTTTAAAGTTTTCTGATAGAAAGGGCACTTTTCTTTCACAAACCATGATGAATTTAAAGTCATGAATGGTGCATTTTGCTACAATGATTACACTTGTTTTTATTTAGTAAGTCTGCTAGAATTCAAGATTGCTGCAATGTAACTGTTCCCTTATAACATTACAGATGTAAACTTTCTATGGAGCTTCCACATGTTTGAATGAAAGACTACAAATACACATGGGCAATTTCACATTAAAACAAAGGGAGACTGGCCTTTGAGAATTTTGCTGTAATGCCTTCTACTAGCTAATAATTCACATGCCAGAATATAATTTGGTAGCAATATTTTGCTTATTTACCAGAAAGCTACAGTTTATAATAAATTAAAACCTTTTAAGTACAATTATTTCTTTATTCCCTTCCCCAAAATAAAATACCAAGTATCAAGATGGAAAAGGCTTTCTTTATAGATATTATGGAAGCACAAGGATTTTGACAATTTGCTGCAAACAACATGACCTTTTACAATCACTAACATGACACTACTGATGCAGGAAAGCTACATGTACTGTTAATATTCAGTTCCCAGCTGAGCTAGAATTTCCCCACTGAAATTCTCTTTAGCTAAAAGCTCATTTCACTACACAACCAGCATTTTTTTCCAGCTCCAGCTCTATTACCGAACCTGGTGGTTATACTGGTAGAGTGGACAATAATCCAATTAGCCAGGAAGCAAGTAAAGTCATCCTTCATTCTGCTTAAGTCACTCACAATAAAGCATATCTTAGTGATACATCCCTTGATGTATCAGAACATTTAATTGCCTGAAATAGGTTAGTCACCTATAATGACAGCAACAAGAATTTCATGTGACAAGATCCAATTGTGTTTCATTCTGCCTGACATCAAACCTTTGCATTAATCTTTTTTGCTTAATATATTTTTTAAAAGTCCACAAAGTTTCCTGGGGAATGGACTGGTTTGCATAATATGCAGATTATTTCAGCTGCTTGATCACTGTAATAAATGCCAGAGAAGACAAACAAACATTGCTTGAACATGAAGCACTGCATGCAAATTTCATTTTTATTGGAATAACATTTGGTGACCTCCCCTAGAACTTTAAATTGATGAGATTTCCCTAAATAGACATGCATTGCAATATTCGGTTAATGAACACCCAAAAGACATGATTTTTGTTTAAAAACAAACACATATATAAGAAACCTGATTAAAAACGTAGGATGGAGAATCTCTTATTGAAAATGCTGGAATAGACAGAGGCCATTTCAAAGCACAGGAGAGCAACATTTCATGAATAAATCAGAAAGTACTAAGATTAAACAAACAAGTAAAGTTTGAAAATTAATCTAAAGGAGGTCAATTAATGAAAGCAACAAATTAATTTAATTTGCATGTGAACATTTCACATTATACTTGTTGCCATTTTCATAAACTCAGTTTCTAAAAGTTTGGGGTTGTACAAACCCATATTGTTAAAAGGTCACAAAATAGTCCAGAACTTTAATTCCCTGATAGTGTGGATTAAGGAGGTTATAGAATGATATGTACATTTGCTACTTGCTAACAGTGAAATGCTAGAATTACAGATGTTTAATTCAGAGGAAGAAAATTTCTCCTATCCCCAGAGAAAGGAAAATGAGATGAGCAAAACTGCCAGATTAAGATAAGCGAAAGAGAATGCCTTTTCATACATGGTGTCATAAGTGTAAAGTAGCCTAGAATTAGTGTTTACCTGTAAGGGGTTAAGCTAAAGGTAACCTGAGAGGTGGACAACTGACCAATGAGAAATTCCTCAGGAGACAAAGGATTGTAAGTTTCAGTTTCTCTCTGGCTCTCTCTCTGTTCACCTCGGCTATGGGATGAACACAGCTATGTCTTTCACTGTAACTATAGATTCTATCAAGTACTGTAGTCAGTAAGTTTACCTTCTTTTTATCACTTGGAGGGTTCTCAGTGGTGAGTGTTGGCTGGGTGCTTCTTGAGATTGTAAGATTCAGCAGAGATTTCAACAGTGGGAGAAAGTTGCCTCGGGGGAGAGGTTTGGTTTCTGAATCCTTTTATTGATTATGGTAGATGCTGTTCTATTGATGGTTATAAGGGATTTATTCCTTTCTTTTTTTCTTTTATTAAAATCTTTCTTTTAAGAAGCTGACTGCTTGTTTTTCATTGTGTAAGATCCTGGTTTTGGACCGGGCACGTCTCGCAGGAGCAGGCAAGGTTTGCTTTTTTTCTCTCAAGCTTCCCAGGGAAGGAAGAAGTTTGGGGGGTTAGTGGAAAGGGAAAGAAGGGTCCCAAACTACCCTAGACCTAGTTTGGTGGTGGCAGTGTACCAGGTCCAGATACAGAAGACGTTGTGTTCTGGGGGAAAACATTTTAACCCAAGCTGGTAAAATAAGCTTGTGGGGGTTATTTCTTTTTTCATGCGGGTCCCCACATCTGTACCCTAGAGTTCAGAGTGGGGAGGCAATCCTGACACATGGCTAGAGAGGCTTTTGTGCCAAAGACTAGCTACACCTTTCCCAGAGCAACTTGTGATGATGGTTCCGATTTGAGGTTCAAACTGAGGCTTATCCTGGCATTGGGAGCCGTGTGGAAATGAACTCAGAAGAAGCATCAGAAGCCATTTCACTGTTATGGGGTACAGCATACTACTTCCTTGAGCCAGTTCTTCCTTGGCTACACTTTCCCTGCCGCTGTAGGATTCTGAGCATCCTTTACTGGAGTATGGAGGGCATAGACTTTGGGAAGCACAGAGAATGCAGATGTGCCAGACCCTTACATTCCCATCCAAATGCACCATCTTGAAAGACCAGGCACAATTTGATCCCTAACTAACATGAGAATTGTGTGACATTTTTTAAAACACTAATTCATCCTCACAACACCTTGTGCATAAGGCAAGCAAGCATTTTTATCTCCATTTTACAGATGGGAAAGCCATGGCACAGAGACTAAGCAACCTATCCAAGGCCATAGAGCGAATCAATAACATGGCCAGGGTGTTCTTGCTCATGCTGCTACTGAACTCCCTGGCCTCTCAAAAGATCCCTCTTCCTTTCCACTGTAACAATTCATCCTTTCTACATTCACACGGTTTTTATCCTTGCCACAATATGCTTTTGAAGTTAGGCAGGTTGTTCTGAAGTGGATTGTAGTTCTGTATCATGAATTTCATCATTCTTATTAAACATCCTTGCTTAATGGCTTGACACTGATGCTATGGTTTGTTCTAATGCTTGATGTACAGTAGCTGGGTTTTATTTAGGTCAGTAGCATTGAAAAAGACAACAGGCAGCTACTTATTTTATGGCATACTGAAACTCACCAGACCTTAGCATTCTCAAAGGTCCTGTACCTCAGCATGAGGATGTAGGACCTTTTCAAACACTCATTACCTATCAAGCTTGAAAAAGGCTTTGTAGAGTCAAGTATGCACATATTTGTAACATACTTTTTTAGTGATTTTAATCAATGTAAACAGGAAGTGATCTCAATTGTTCTTCTGTAAATTATTTCTTTTTTGTCTGGGGTGAGTGGTTAGACTCTTTTCATTTCCAGTGAAAAAATATGTATTTTTATTTGAATGAGTACTACAGCTGTGCAATATTCATATGTTTAGCCTAAGTGTCTGAGAGGCTGTCACACCCAACAGATATTATTGAGTCCTAAGAAGAGAAGCGGTACTGAAAAACGTAACAGCATAGTCTTCTTTGGGATATGGCAACAGTGTCTGATTTGGGTAGCTCTAAATAACAACATGCCATCTGTGTTTTAGTGAGGGTTAGCTACCATTTAAATGATTGTGATTAACAACTAGAGCTTTATACGCTAACAAGCCAAGTTTGATTGTAATTCTTTGGAGTGTAATCATGTCTCTACCCTGCAATTATGCACAATGAATGTTGAATTAGAAGCAAAGAAAAAAGAATGTGAAATAACTTTCAGAGTTGGAGAAGCAGGCTATTGAACACAAGCCAAAGGTGAGTTGATTGGTGAGAATTGTAATAGGTTGGAATACTGCTGGTATTCCATCAGAGACCAAAGAAAATGATAATTTGAAGAGTCACTGGGGAAAATAAGCAGCATTCACCACTAATGCGCCTCACATCAGGCAGGCAGGCTATAATATCAGTGAAACATCAAACATTTGATGTTGCCAAAGAAAAATGAACCATGTTATTATTTGAATTTCAGATCATTCTTGTTGTTACTTTTGCCGAGAGGAAATAACCACAAAACCAATACCTCTGCCCTTTCTCCCAGTGGCTTTGCTGAAGATGACCACCTGCCTTTGCTTTCAGTTTGGTCAGAAGTTACAATATAGTCCAGGGTTTAATTTTTGGAATTTTGCAAGAGAGTGTTACATATCAATTCGCAGGAAACTTAAATAAGAAGGGGCTATGGTACTGCAGGAAAAGTGATAATATGGGGTGATGCATGATAATTTATATAAGTACCTATAAACTAAATCATAGTTTGTGCATAAACCATACTTAAAAATGAGCTAAATAACTGTTAACTCATTGTCCTCTGAAGGAAAACTTGAATTAAGGACAAAACCTGTAGAATTATGGATAAATCCATCACAAAACAAAAATTATGCAAACTTCATTTAGGGGTGACATGGCTCCAGAAACACACAGTAAGAATAATACTTTTCTGAGTGACCAGGGAGGTTCGAGTGTTCTCCTACTGGTTTTTGAATGTTATGATTCCTGATGTCAGATTTGCTTTTTTGCGTAGTGACTGTCCGGTTTGGCCAATGTACATGGCAGAGGGGCATTGCTGGCACATGATGGCATATATAACAAAAATAGATTCCAAGGAGAAGCTGCTGAACTGGAATTAATTTGCAAATTGGATAACATCAATTTAGGGTTAATCCGAGACTGGGAATGGCTGGGTCATTACACAAATTGAATCTATTTTCCCCATGTTAAGTATCTTCACACCTTCTTGTCAACTGTCTGATATAGGCCATCTTGATTATCACTACAAAAGGTTTTTTTTCTCCTGCTGATAATAGCTCATCTAAATTAAACATCCTCTTAGAATTGGTATGGCAACATCCACCTTTTCATATTTTCTGTGTGTGTATATATATCTCTTACTACTGTGTGTTCCATTCTATGCATCCGATGAAGTGGGCTGTAGCCTACGAAAGCTTATGTTGAAATAAATTTGTTAGGCTCTAAGGTGCCACAAATACTCCTGTTCTTTTTTCTGAATTAGATTCACTTCATCCCAACCAATCTGTATTAAAATATAATTTATGAATTAGGGATGGGGATTCAGATTCTCAGTCACAAATCCTATTAAATATCTATAGAACCCCTACTGGCTTCATTATTATTGAATTCTTCAGGGGCATCATTTTGATTTTTAGCACAAGCTAGAGGATCTGAGGTTTATGACCTAGTGAACAGATTAGGGTAGACAAAATATAGGATTTTCATCTACTTCATAGTTCATCTATAAAATTAGAGAAGGTTGTGACCTGTTGAAACTACAGTTTAAGGTCTGAGTTTGAGGCTGTAGTAAAGTTAGTTTTGAATATTAATAGCATGGAAATCTCATGAGAACCCAAAACGGCGTATGGTCATGCAATCAGCTTCTCCCATGAAATTCTGGGCATCCAAATCAGAGGAGAAGATAATAAGCCCACTTCCCATGAGGGTTCAGATCCTAAGATTGAAAGTCAGTCCAGTTCCCTGAAATTTTCCAGTGTTTGAACCAGACATTCTGATTAGGGCTAAACTAAGAAAAAGGAAGGCAGGATTAAAAGTCCAAAATAGAAAAAGGATTTATAGGTAGGAACAGACTGTGAAACACATTTGAAAATAAAGATTGTGATAGCATTTGGCATTCATAACTATTTTCAAACACAGTATATTTCACAGTCTTTTCGTACTAAGGAGCATGACTGTTCTATTTAACATTCAGATTATTGAGTAAAATGGGCACACTTTTCCTTTAACTGTTTCAGAATGACGGTTGTGCAGGAAGCCATCAGAACAAAATGTTTCAAAACATGAAAGGGGGAACAAAGCATTTTATAGCATATATACTTGGATTATGGAATCTCTGGAAATAGAAACACATAAGATTTTATTGAAAGATTGCCATTGATTTCAATAGGCTTTGGATCATCCCCTTAGACCAATTAGATCAATTATGGAATGTTAAATAAGAAAAAAATAAAGATGAGAAAATAGAAAGGAATAAAAGGGTGCACAGTACAAGGCAGTGCTGTTTCCTTCTTAAGATTTTTTTTTCTTTGATATCCATCCCAGTCGTATCTGAGCCACTAGCACAAACACTGGGGAATTGGAGTTAGCCTTTGATACCCTTTACCTCTCACTTCCTTTAAAGACATACCACAAAAAAGTCAGGTTACAATGAGAACAATTTAGGTTATGTACAGATTATAAGAAGTCACATTACAAAAGACCTAACTATTTAAAGGGTCAAATTAAACAAGGGCCACATCTCCACTCAAAGCGCAAGTAAAAAAGCTTTGTGCAGGGGACCAGAGCAGGGAGAGGATAATAATTCCCAATCCCAAAGGCAGGGCATCAGGTACCTGTGTACCAAGGCTATGACTACAAACTATAATCCGCAGGTAACAGCAGTGATCACAAGCCTCTAGAATCAGTGGCACCAACTTTATGATTTCTCAGGGCAGGCTTGACCCCCACTCTGCCCCTGGCCCCGCCCACACTCCACCTCTTCCTTCAAGCCTCACTCCCCACCCCACCTCTTCCCACACATGCTCCGCCCCCTCCCATGACCTCTCCCCACTCTTGCTCCTCCTCTTCCCCCCAGCACCTCCTGCATACTTCTGAACAGCTTATCGCTGGCAGGTGGGAGGCACTGGGCTGGGGGAGGGAGAAGAGTTGATTGCTGGGGCTGCCAGTGGGTGCTGGGCACCCACTATTTTTTTCTGTGGATGTTCCCGCCCCAGAGCACCTACGGAGTCCGCGCCTATGTCTGGAACTCTCCAGTCAGAGCTAACGAACTGTTCATTGAATGTGCTTAGCACAAATGGTGTATCTACGTCTATGCAGACATTAGACTTTAAAAATTGGGTACTAGGTATGCTCATGAAGCAATTTTTAAAGTTGTATCAAAGTGCTATCTTTAAAATGCTATCTTTGTTCAGTCAAAGGGAATATTTTTCAAGCTCAGCAGAGAGACTAGTCTTTAATGAGAAAGCTTTATGCCAAGCTTCACACTTCAGCCATTTTTGCTATAGCTCTGCCTAAAAGCAATGTGGCTTGAACAGTATTATCACAGATGGGTGTTAAAAAATCATGAGTCAAAACACACAGAAATTATGAGGTTGGCTTAAAAATCATGAGATTTTTTTTAAAAAGCATTTGGATTATTTACCCAGCTTTCTAACCTTTTGAGTGCACTGAGGTCACATTTTCAAGCTTTTCTCTGCAAGTCTGAAGACTGGATTAAAAAACAACAGCGGAGAGCCTCATGTCTTCACATGACTCCAGTAGATGGGGTTTTATGAAACACACCAAATGTGAGATTCACAATAAAACCATGAGAGTTGGCAAGACTACTAGAGTTTTATTAACTGGAAATGTCACCCTTACATCAACTCTGATGAACTCCTTTATGCCTGATGATATTTTGTTCTGACTTTTTTAGTAAGTTAACCTTTAAGCAGTAAACAAGCACAGAAAAAATCTTGCACCAAACCTGAACATTTTGGAAAGTTATGATAATGTGGAAACAAAAGGTCTATAATTAAACTGTATTGTAGGCTTATCAAATACCCAAATACTGGCAATATTACTGACAAAGGCCGATTAATATTTGCTTCAGTGTTTGGACAACCTATTTAATGTATAGGAATTGCCTTTAAAAACTTGAGAATTAGATTCAAGAAACGCTTTTCCAACTTGTATTTAAAATTTATACCACTACTGTTGGCTTGGGAGCTGACAATTAATATCCAGTAATCAATGCTCAACTTACAAACTAGCCTTCTTGCTATAAATCAGCTATGTGTTCCTTTTTAAATTTTTGATTTTTCCATATTAATAATTCAGTATAAGCACACTGCATTATATATATATTTTTAAATTAGAAAGCAGTCTTTGTATCTTTGCTCTGGGGATTTATTTGCAAAAATTAAACTTTACCCTTTTGTAGGCTTCATCAATAAAACAGACACAATGTTGCATCTATACAAGCAAAGCCATGCATTCCTGTATACAGGCATTTGGCAAACAAGTCAATGTGTTTTAAATGCAACTTTTAAATAGGATAGCAGAACTCATCAAGACTTGAAGTTTTTTGCTAATGCAATTCCAATTGCTTTTAATATGCAAACAGGAAGATTTAGTGTTTAAAAAAAACCACCCCAGATTGTCAATGACAAATGGAGCCATTTTCCTCCAGCTTGTTAACTAGAAAGTGGTCCAAATCAGTAGCCCCCCAGCCGTTGCAATCTGAAAGGTGTTAAGAGACATGCTTTACGTGAAATGAGTTTGTGGTCTCAGTCCAATGCCCAGTCGACAGATTTCCACATCAGAATTTGTATTAATGGACACCCTGGCAGGAGTCTCAGCAGAGGCACCAAAGACTGATCAGATAAGCAAGTCACAATGAATTGTGGTCTTGTCAGATGTCATAAGCCAAAAGTGTTTTGGACTGCTAATACTTGAGTAGAGACGTCCAATAAAACCGCAGGATGGTATTGTAAGTTGTGCTGGTGATTCAATTGGTTGACCCTGTGCTCCTCTGATGACAGTGCAAGGGGACACAGTGCTGCTTAGAGCAGCATTAATGTTCATACAGATTTCATCCTAGAAACCCACCAGGTTTGGAGGGAAGCATGCTGAACTCTGGCTTCACTGGGTCTGGCCTGGCACCGTTCCCGAACCTCATGACCCTGAACTCTGTGGTTTTTGCCCACAGGCTTCTGGGATGGGGTAGAATTATGTCCTGGGGAAGTTTCTGCTTCTCTCTGACGCTGCTTATGTGATCTTCCTCACTTCCCCAACCCCCTCATTTTTGCTCCTTTCTGTGTGGTATATAGAATAAGGGTAAACAGCGCTAATCAATCCACACCATCAAATGTCAGACGAAGACATGTGTCTAGTTGAACTCACTCATCCAGTAAATAATTCCTACTAATTTTAAATAGTCCTGATTTTCATTTCAAACAGATTTTGGGTTGCTCTGTTTTTTCCAGCAAAGCTCCTTTAACAAAATGTCACTGCACTATAGCTTTTCTGTCTGTTTGTCTGTCTGTCTGTCTCTCTCTCTCTTACACACACACACACACACACACACACACACACACACACACACACACA
>ML677334.1:80383272-80614686 GCA_007922305.1 Dermatemys mawii | reverse complement strand
ACACACACACACACACACACACACACACACACACACACACACACACACACAGTGTTACTGGCCATAACCTGCACTGTAAAGATGTAATAAAGATAAATGTAAAATCCTCTCCCCACTACACCTTTCATTTTTCCAAAAGACTGGTCTGCTGACAGACTGACTTAGTAAGAGATTTAGTTTGACATCATAAATAACTTGTATTCACTGATCTAAATTAAATGAATATTGTACAGATAGTGCTACACATAAAATATAATGAAGAATAATGTAAGGCGAACAAAAGCAGGTTTGAAATATTCATGGCATAAAAAGAATCATCATTTCATTATATATTCTTAGTGTAATTGACATTGAAAAACAAATGCCTTTAAGAGCTGTGCTTAGTGAATGAAATCTTTGGATCATTCTTAAACGTACCCCTGTTGTAATTGTTCAGGTGGTTATATAATAAGCAGAAAGTGTATTGTGTTTTGGCTGTAACAAAAGCATCAATTAATTTCACATATTTCTTTATTGTGCTAGTGCATTGCTCTGACACAGATTCGACTGAAATTGCATGATTCCGAGGTCAGTGGAAATAATAAGAACTGAAGAGGATAGAGTAAAGGGATGGAAAAGTCTATTACCCACTGGTAAATCTAACCATCCTTTGCAACCCTTAATCTCAGAAGCCTTTTTTGTCATCAGTCAGTTTCCACCTATTTTCAGCATACTACAACAAAGGTTTTGTAAATATGCTATGTCCTTTAGGCCCCATCGAGAATTAGTTCTTTGAACAAAGAGGGAAACATGCATTAATTTAGCACTGAAGAGATGTAAGAAAGGGTCTTTTTATATGGGCTTTTGATGCTGAATGGTCCATGTTTTTTGGAACAAATCAGAACATATATCCATTT
Organism: Dermatemys mawii; assembly: GCA_007922305.1. Taxonomy (NCBI): domain Eukaryota; kingdom Metazoa; phylum Chordata; order Testudines; family Dermatemydidae; genus Dermatemys; species Dermatemys mawii. The sequence goes on along the minus strand of ML677334.1, from coordinate 80,613,790 downwards.
TCTCTTGCACCTATTTTTTTAACTTTATTTCCTATCTTTTCTCTCCTTGGGCCCTGATCTTTTTCTAGTCCAACAACTGGTCTGCTGCTTTTAGTGATCAAGTAGTGGGTTGATATGCTCTAGAGCAGTGGTCTTCAAAGTGGGGTGTGCGCACCCCAGGGGGTGCGTGATATCCCCCACGGGGGGCCGCGGTGTCCTCGTGCCACCGTGGGATTGGGCCCAGGACACTGCGGAAATTGGAAGTGTTCTATTTGTGTCCTGCCGAAATGCCACCGAAAGCGGAAGATTTGTATTCAGTGGCATTTCAGCGGCAGCACCCCGAGGCCGCAAGAGGCCGCGGGAAAGCGGAAGGGGGCCACGGCTGGAAATGTTTGAGAGACGCTGCTCTAGAGATCTACAGAGCAGGGCCATTAAAGGAGCTGTAGCTCAAGTCACTGTATGCTGATAGGTCGTTACATGGCCTAAGAAAGAGAAATAAAGCTCCAAGCATTAATCTTTTGAAAGCTCTTTTCTCTGACTTTGTGTATTATCTACAAAACAGTCCCAAAACAAAAGAAAGTCAACTGAAAAACACAAGGCTTCCCAGCTTTAATCGGACAGGAAGAAAAGAACACACCTTTCCCCTTTGACTCAGCTTCCCTTTCCTTTTATACTTGGCCCTGAGCAGCCCCATGACCAAGCAGCACCTATTAACCCTTTATAGACTGCAGCATATTTATCTTGCAATATATACATCTTAAATTGTCTGCTTTAAAGCCTGGAACACAGTCTATTTTCTGGTTTTGCAGTCTTCCGCATCACTTAGCTGCTATGGTGATTAGGTGAAAAGAGGTCAGCATGTTCCTAGCTCTAGGTATGAGTCTCTGCATCACAATTAAGAATAATCAGGTATGGGAAAGTGTTTCTCAAAAATAACCATTTAAAACATTTTCAACATATTTAGTCTGCATGGACAAGCTAACTTATCAGGACAATCTATATTAAACCTTTCAATACAGTGTTTATCTGGCTGTTCTTTTTCCCATGTGGTAAGAACCCCAGACTAAAAATGCAACATTATATTCACCTGATTTAGCTTCCTTAAAAAACAAAATGTCTTAGTCCATCTCCTACTGTAAACAAACCAACAACAGGTAAAAACAAAGTGATTTTTAAAATCCATGTGTACTCCATTATTTTGCACTCTGGTCCATGCTATTTCATTAGTGAAAGGGGTATAGTATATGCAGGCACCCACTTTAGGGCATTGTAGCTTTATGAAAAATAGTAACAAAAAGACCTCAGAACACACTTATCTATACTAATATATTATGGACTGGAGAATTAAAAGTTAGTAGGCTTACATTTTGACCTACCTTTTCCTTATATATTTGCAAAGTTCATACTGTCATTTTAGAATCCATGTTTGTTTTTTTCCAAAACAAATGCTTCAGTGTTATGGGGGAGGTTTTTTTTTGGCGTGTGTGTGTGTTTTCCATAAGAAAAGTATTGCCACATTCCTATGCTCATCTACAATTCTCAATTAACAAACCAGGGTGTGCATATTAGGGAACATAGAACTAAGGAAATGAAATAAATTTCACTTTCTATCCTTGAGAAGATTCACAAAAGCAACAGAGATCAAAAGCTTACATTTACAAAAGAGAAAAAAAACCATATTGTCAGGCTATACCAAATGGAGGACAGGAGACACTTGATAGGGTTTTAATCAAGCCACAACTTTATAATTAGATGTCTGGGACTATCCAGCAAATAAAAGTGTACAGTGCAGGTAATTCCATGTTCATTCAGTATCTACCCAAGGGTATAGCAACCCGATATTGCCAGCCATCCACTTTTTCCATCCAGATCCCCCCAATTAACCCATTGCTGCGACCTAACTCCTCCACCCTCGAACGAGGGCTAAGATGGACTATAAGGGTACGTCTATACTACCCACTGGATCGACGGGTAGTGTTCGATGCATCGGGGATCAATTTATCATGTCTCATTTAGACATGATAAATCGATCCCCAAATTGATGCCTGTACCCCCCTTGGCAGGAGGAGTAAGCGGAGTCAACAGGGGAGCTGCCGCGGTCGACTTGCCGCCATGAGAACGGCCAGGTAAGTTGAACTAAGAAGTTGTGTATCTTCGTTTGAACCTCCCCCACAACCCCGCCAGTGTATCCTAGGCCTAAGAAGGCAGGGATTGGCTCTCTGCCGTATCAGCCATAGGAGCCCTGAACTTCAGCCTATTCCGCTCCTTTAAGAAACACCTCCTTTTTCAAGCCATTTATCCGGTCACTGTATCCCAGGAGTGAGGAACCTTTTTGCTATCACGGGCCATTGACTCACAGAAAAAAATCAATCGTGGGCCACACGCAAGTAAAAATCAACTTAATTTAGGATGGTGATTTTTGAGAGAGAAATATAAAACGTTCAACCTGCCTGCCTGGGGGGCAGCACGGAGGCTTGGGGCTTCCCTCTGCAATGGGGCGAGCCAACATTCACAGCTCGAGCACCATGGGGGGCGCTGAAACTTGCTGCAGGCCAAATGAAATTAAGCAACGGTACGAATCCTGCCCACAGGCCATAGGTTCCCCATCCCCGCTGTTTCCCTTCCCTATGGAGTACCTGCACTAGACAGCCCCCCCCCCCACACTTGCACAATGAGTTGTGACATCATAGTCTAACTTCTTTTCCTACTAACCATAACAAAGTCCTCTCTGAATCCACTGTAAGAAAGGCAACTCCCCCCGGCCCGCTCCCTGCATGCACACGCGCGGGCACACACACACACACACACTCCACCTCGGCCAATCTGGTGGTGATGAAAACATTCCTTCCCAGTCCCCCTAGAAAGGAGGGGATACCATGATGCCCACAGCAGGTTCTAACCAAACATGGTATTTTGCTTTCTCAAGGGAAGGGAGGATGGGTGCTGCTCTACCTGGTTTGGATAAAATGGGCTTCTCCTTCCAGGCATCCCCTTTTTCAGCTTCCCTGCCCTACTGGTCTCTGGGGATGAGTCAGAGTCGCCACACTGACCCACTCCCCCTTTTGCATGTACACACACACACACACACACACTTAAAGGTGCAGTGTGGATATGTTAGATTTATGCACTTTCAAAACTATTAGTAGAGGAAGTCCTCTTACAAATCTATTAAAAGTCATTTCTATGACAATTTTAGCCAATGGTGGGCAACCTGCAGCCCATCAGCATAATCCGTTGGCGGGCCACCAGACAGTTTGTTTACATTTGCACAGCTGCCTGCAGCTCCCAGTGTCAGTCATTGACGTTCCTGGCCAATGAGAGCAGTGGGAAGTGGCGCAGGCTGCACGGACGTGCTGACCACTATTTCTTGCAGCTCCAATTGGCTGGGAATGGTGAACCACAGCCACTGGGAGCTGCAGGCAGCTGTGCAAATGTAAACAAACTGTCTGATGGCTCATCAATGGATTAGCCTGGTGGGCTGAATATGGCCCGTGGGTCCCAAGTTGCGCACCACTGATTTTAACCCTTTTAATGTTCTTAAATTGCCTATGAAGAGACTTTGATTTTTGCTAATTATTCCTTTTTCATTTTTTTAATAGTTTAACAGTTCTTAGCTGATAGGTTACTTGCAAACTGCTAACATGGCTATTTGTAATATGCTATCATTTCAGTTCCATGGCTGGGTGACTTAGCCTTTTGTAATCAGAAGAAAAAGAAATAAACTGCTGGTACAATTGTACAGACATAAAATCTTGTGCCAAATGAATGTGACTTTCAAGATTTTTTTACAGGAGAGTTTTCAGGAGAACACAGACTGTTCAGCTGCAGAAAGATCCCAGAGATTCAGGTCAAAAAATGTTTTCTATCAATGGCAACACTTTCAGATGACTCAACAAGAATTTGTGAATATCCACAAATGGACATTTTTTATTAGTTGAATCAGTATTTTTACTATTCAGCATGTAGCACTATATTCCTGGAGGAATTCTGCACCACAAAATTAAAATTCTGAATGACGTATTTTAAAATTCTGCAAAATTTTGACTATTTTGTCAAAATAATAACACAATATAATCAGACCAGTTTCAAATATTTTGGTAATTTATTTCAAAATATCTATTAGCAAGTGTGTCTGTAACAATACAGACAACAAACAAGATTAAGTAAATGTTTTTTTGATAAGTAGATTCCTTACTAGGCATATTGATACAGAACTTTGAGTAATTCATTTAAATTGCAGTACAGAAACATATTTCCCGCACCCCTCAGAAGCAGTGCAAAGGCTCGAGGGAGTCAGGAGTAACTGAGGAGCAGAGGGAGAGGAAAGGAGTCTGAGAGTGAACCAGGAGGGTTGTTGGATGTGGGTGGGAGAAGTATGGAAAGTTTTTTTGGGGGTAGTGGATTGTCAGTCACTTGGGGAACCTTCCCCATGGAGACCCCGGCTGACCTTTAGCCATTCCCATTCATCAGGCACATCTTCCCCTGTCCCACTGTGTCCCTGAACCCTGCATCCCTGTGTGTCCATGCAACCCTCCTCACCCATCCCCATATGGCCCTGCAGTCTCCCTATGGCCCTGCAGTGCCATGCCCATTCAGCCCTTGGCTCAGTGCTGTTATCCCCCAGCTCCTGAGCTCTGCTGCAGTTAGTCCCTCTCATTAGCCCTTTTGAACCCAGTCTGTGATCCCCCAGGTATATGGGGATGTTAGCTCTGCCCATTCCATACCACCTCACCTGTCCCCACTGTGAGGAATGCAGTTACCCAATACCTTTCTGCCCACTGACAGCCCTCTTCTGGTGCCAGAGTTGCCCCTGGTGGGTAAAAAGTGTAACTGCAGTGCCTCTCCAGCAGAATCTATAGTCTTCAGAGAAAAAAGCCTGCAGGGGGCATGAATTCTGCATGTGCACAGTGGTGCTGAATTCCCCCAGGAGTAGTACAGAAAACATACTGGCCAGATCCTTGGATACAGCCAAGCACCATGAAGGTGGCTTTAAAAACACTCCTAACGTACCCCTATCTTTGGCTTGCTGCACGGCAGTATGGTCTCCAGTATAACAAAGATCACCTAGAAGGCTGCTGAATCCCACTGGTGCCTAAGTGATTGTTACAGCAACTGAAGATTGCAAGGGCACAAAGAAAACGCAACCATACACACTTTCCCCAAACCATGTCCCCCTACAACATGAACAGGAAGTGGGGCTAGGAACCATGCTGCTATGCCATCTCTGGGTCGCCAGAAAATCCCCTGCTCTAGAGTGATCCTTCTGTGGCTGGATACACTGGTTTTGGGATTGTTTTTTGATCTGGCAGCACGGTGGGGAGCAGCCCAAATATAGGACAGAATCTGGGCCACTTGTGTATAGTATATGTTTATTCTTTTGTAGTATTCATTGCTAGCGGCAAAACTCATATGGTGCTGGGGTGGGAGGAGATGGACAGATGGGTGGTTACAGCTTCAGGAATATAAACCTCTACCAGGGATCCAGTTAGCAGGTAGAAAATACCCACACTTGTCACTCTGAACAAAGATGGAAAGGTCGAGATGATGCTTAACTATCTTGCTTTATGGGGACCAGCATGTTTTTGCGTGCATATGTAGTAAAGGAGAAGTGTCACTGCGTCCAACCTGTAGGGAAACATTTATTAAATGGGTCAGAGAACACATATTTCAAGCAAGACTGTTGGCTATAAGGGGCATAGGTTCATTCTGTAATAAACACAAGCGTGATGTTCACAGAAATAACACTGTCAGGTTTGCCCTTTAGAACATTGATCCAGAGCTGGTAAATACTAGGTAAGAGGACAGTACAGCTTGCTGCAAGCACAAACCATGGACATTATGTTATTGGATTGCAGTGAAAACAAAACAACAAGAATAAAGCAAGCTTGATAATCTCATAATACCAACTATTTTTCACAATAATACAGTACCTCCAAACAATCTGCACTGTTGCCCATAAGGAAAAACTCATTTCGATAATCTAAATATTTGCCTGCTAGTCCCAACTGATTTGTAAGCAACAACGTTAATGTGGCAGGAATGGTAATGAAAAGATTTTGAGAGCTCTTACTCTTACTTTGATATTCCAAGCATCTCTGTTGCTGTCCCCGAACAAGAAAATTACATAATTACTTCTGCAAAGAGGCTTGTCATAATCCAGTGTTCAGTGCAGACCTCTTTCTTTGGACTATAAAATCTGAAATGCTAAATGCAATAGGAGATAGCCAAGGAAATAAACAATGTATTTTAAGCAATTTTTTTTCATGCTTACAGTGTCTCAGGCTTTTAAATGGGTCTTTTAGGATGATAAATTGTAAATATGAGTACAAGAGAATGCCACCGTCCTACAGACTCACGGCTACTTGTTCATTTACATAAGTCACCCAAGGTCTGAAATCATTTTGTCTCTTATCAATGCCTTTGGAATGCACACTGCTCAATTCTTGAACATCTGTTTTCACTGTTGTTTTTTTCCACCCCCCCCAGAACTCTCAGGCTGACAAGGCCCAAATATTGTGCAGTGATGAGTGACCTTGCCATTGTAGAAGAGATAAAAAAGGAGAGAGACACACACAAAAGGAAAACAGCAGAGGAGAAAGCTTGAAATGATGTGGGATGAATTCATCTCACATTCTTCTCATGATTTAACAATTTGCACTAAGAAAAGCTGATGTGAAGTATCGCAGGTCTCTGTGGGACACAGGCAATGGAGAAAGTGGGGGTGAAAAGCTAAGCTGTGCAAAACAGAAGTTAGATTTCCCACCCACTTTTTCCTTTTCCTTTTTTAAAAGGATAGTATAGATCTAGCCCTTCCACTTACCCCATGCCATCAAGATGTAGGTAAATGAAGAACTGGAGACCGAAGTGAAGGCCATTTCTCATACTGACTTAGAGGGAGAGGTATGTGTTAAAACACATGGACTGAAGAAAATCCCACATTTACATGTAATAGAAAAATATATTGGTTAATCCAGCTAGGAAAGTTTTCATTTTGGCAAATTTAGTCATATGTGTATGTCTGGGTGGGGGTCTGAGCTGGTTCCATTTTGTAACATTAAAAAGAACCCCTAGCTATGAAACCTGGCCCTTACTGCTGTCGACACCACCCTGCAGAAGGGTTACAATAGTTTAGTTACACCGATTACTTCAAACTATTCTATAGCTTGTAAGACTGTTCACTTGAAATAATACCATTATGATACTTCTGTGTGCCCATTGTGACAAAGCTCTGTCCTTATCTTCGTGGATCCTGCGTTTCCTGGTGGATTTTTACTAGCCTCAGCGGCTCACTGTGACCCTCCACGGAGCCCTTCTCTCTCTGGAGACAAGGTCACAGCCTATTGAGCCATTTTCATCACAAGCCAGTGAGGAGAAGCTATCCTTCCTGGCACAGTCTCTATTGTCTCCCAATCTTAGAGACTAATTAGGGGAGGCAAAAAGGAGGGAGCCCAGGCCCACCCTCTACTCTGAGCTCCAGCCCAGGGCCCTAATAGTATCAGCTAAGATTGCTGACCTTTTATCCACAAAACACAATACAATTCCCTGGGCTACTTCCCCACAGCAGTCACTGCTTCTTCAAACTCCACTTCACCCTTACCTCAGGGCCTCCTTCCATCTGTATGATATGTTGTCCACCACTCAGTCTCACCAACAGCACCACTTCCTTCCACAGCTCCTGACACCCACACCCCACCTGACTAACTGGGAGGTTTTTATCTGGTTTCAGCCGGTCCCTGATTGGCTTCAGGTGTCCCAATCAGGCTAGCTGTTTCTGCTCCTTTCTAGAAGGTTCTTAATTGGCCCCAGGTGTCTTGATTGGCCTGGAGTAGCCTTTGTTTGGCTATCCAGGGAACAGGGACCTGCACAACCTGAGACTAATATACCTGCCTTCCAGCACTCTCCTATATCCTTCTGGTCTGACTCCGTCACACCATATAGTGCTTTCCATCCAATGATCTTCAAACACTTCACAAACATTGGTGAATTAAATCTCACAGTACACCCTGCATAGGTTCTTATATTGCACCCATCTTCATGGTGGTTAAGCACCTAAGTACTGCCCATATTCATTTAATGTGGTGAAGCCTCCAGTACTGATTCCATATTAGTAAGTGTCCTGCCATCCGTTATATATTTCCTCTCTCTTCCATAGTGCATGTCCACACACAACAGCATGGTAGAATTCCATCCCTGTCCTCAAGAAAACACCAAGACGTCTCCCTTCTTTCTCCCCTGGGAGTACATAGCACCCCGAAAGAACAGAAAGTGGCAGAACCATGACTGTCTATCCTCTCACCACATTATACCAGACAGAAGAGTTCTCCAGCCATGAAGAAGAGCAGAATATTGAAGGGGTCTGAACTCCTGGTGCTGCCCCTGAGGCCGTGTGACCCTGCATCTTTCACATGGGAGCAGAGATCTCTATTGGAAAAGTCAACTGCAGGATTAGGCCATTATTTTTTTCAGTGAAAACTGAGATGGAGATTATTTACTTGGGGAAGAGCCCACTGAGAAAACCCCACCAAAAGTTCTCTTGGGGTCAAAACATTGATTTAAACAAAAATTGTCAATATTTACCAAATTAAGGTGGTCTAGCCTTGCAAGAAAGGCGCTTTTAACTTCAATATTTTTAACATCAGACCCTTCAACTCATGTAGAATAAGGATGGGTAAAATGTTGTTTACAAGAAGTAGTAACCTAAAGCTTTACCCAGGACTCAAACTGTGCCCTACACTGATCCATAGTGCAGATCAAAAAACGTTTGAATGACGTTCCATTATTTGTGACCTCTGCATCTCCTAGTTCAAGTTGGACATAGTGGCAGAGGAGAAATACTACAAGAAGCTGTTTCTAGTAAAATATCCAGCTCAGTTTTACACACCCAGGAGCTTTAGCTAGTTTGGATAAGGTTCAGTACAGCTTTTTCATGCTGTACAATCAGAACCAAATATTAAAATCCTTTGAGGTTTACTCACCACTAATTCAGAATATCAAACCAAATTGGCAAGGCAGGTGCATTGTTCAGATTGCTCCAATTACCAGGCTGCAACTATATTACAGAAGAATATGGCTCTGAAATTACTGGATATATATCTCTGAATAACTTGTAAAATTATCTAATGCTTAGCTCACTCAAGTCTGGTTTCTGATTTTCTAATAAATAAAGGGGCTGATCCAGAGAAGTGCTCAATCCCACTAACCAGCAACTTCCAAAAGGCATGCAAGCCACCCACAATATTGTGCTCATTGTTACAGATTCCTATTTGTGAACAAGATCAATCTCTGCATATGGAATTGTAGTGTCAGTGAGTACAGAGAAATATCTGTGCAACTCTACAAATAACCCCCTTGCCCAACAAACTATTCATTTGCTGCAATGGTTCAATCTGGAAACACATATATGAGTAACTTTATTCAAGTGATTAGTCTCAGTACAGACAATGTGAATACTCACTGGAGTAAAATTACTCACATGAATAAAGGTTTACAGGATCGGGTCTCAAATCTCTAAAGTAACCATAGTAAAAGTAGACCATAAAGATGTTTGCTACCTTTGTATAGTTTAGGTTTGAATAAAATTCCATAAAAGTGCATAATTTAACATTAAAGCTACGATAGAAAATTGAAAGAATTGCTGTTTTTTTCCATAGGCTATCAAAAAAGCAATTTAAAATTGAATAAAAAAGGGAGGTATTATCTGAACTGTAGGTGTTGTGAAAATTGTGCAGTGAAAATTAAAATACTAGTTTGTGCTGCAGCCATAAATTACTAAACTAATTATCTAGTAGCAGGCATAACTGAATCATTCAAAGGGGTAATTAGCAATCAGACATAATGAGTACTGCTACTATTTCTTGTCATACTGTATTTAGCTTCTGTGCAGCCTAGAGGAACTGAATTATTTCCTATCCTTCTCGGAGGGCATTACTGCTATATTGAGTGCATCAGCCCATATTATTACTCCCAGTAGTTTAATTCTTCACTGGACTGCACACTTCTGATTTCTCCTGTCAAAGTTTCCCCAGATCTCCTGGGCCCTTTTAAACAGACATCTTCTTAACAATCTTCTTTCAGTGTAAATGTAAACTGCAACATAATCAAATTATGGTAGCCCTTTTATTAATTTTATTGTAGTTCTGGCCATTAACATATGCCATATGTTATATACAGTTTATGTTTTCTATAGCACTTTTAATATTGTATACACTGTGAAACTTTGTGCCTGCTATACCTCACTACCATGGATCCTGGTCTTCCGTGATAAAAAACACCAAAATTCTCTGTGATAAAAAAAATAATCCACATTTGTCCTCACTTAAAATTAAATGCTGAACTTCATTCCTTTAACCACAGTAGGGAGGCCTGCCACTCTGGGCTTACAAGTTGAAGTCCCACTGCCCAGAGCCTGGGCTGACAGTCCCAGTTTAGTTAATAAGAAGAGCTGCATAATGGAGGCTCAGATAAACAGGGTTCTACAGTATATGAATGGGTTTTTGTTTTTTTCAAAATGTAAAAACCAAAGATTTTCTGTTAAAATGCAAATTCTGTGTTTTTCCAGGGTAAGCAGATTTCTAAGACCCCCTCCTCACTACAGTCTTTAGATGTCGAAGAGTTACACCATTGATATTGAGCTCTCAGTAATGTGCAAAATTGAAAACGTTTGTTGCTCACGTGCATCTCAGATGAAAATGCAGGGTCAGATTCTTCTGAAGAGCTCAGCACTCAACAGCGGCCACTGAAAATGGGTGCAGCATGCTTTTGAAAACTTGGCTTCAAGGCTTTGGATTATTTATTTCACATGTCACCATGCTGGTCTGTTTTAATACAGGCTTGTGATAAAAGCTACTTTATTCTCATCCACCACTTTTCTTAAAGATTGTTGTGATTTCTGAATACTGATGACCATTGTACTCTTCATTCTGTTCTATATTCCTTATTTTTATTATGGAGTTTAACAAAGTATATATTTTTAAAGGGCCAGGTATCATGAATACCTTTGTACTTATGTGATAAAATACAACAAGTAATCAAATCTCATGCTCCAGGCCAAAAAATGATCACCTACAACGATCAGGAAGACTATGGACAAAAGCGGGTTCCTCATTTGAGGGAGCAATGTGATGATCCAGTATAAAAAGAATCCTATGGTCTCATTTCATAATAAATAATGTATGAGTCATTATAATGTCAATAATGCTGAATGACAAGGTGGATGAGGTAACACCCTTTACTTTTCATCTTTAACTAGTTAGGCGAAAATTCTATTCTGTTCTCGGTGACTGCAAACAGGGTCCTGGATGTTTACCTTTATGGACAAAGTTTTAAGTGACACTGACCTCTTTCCTTTTTAGAAAAGGATAGGAGCTGAGCTAATGCCAAACTACTGAGATGGAGCTGTACCTTGCAGCAGTATGACACCATACAGCTGTGGTACAAAGATTATCAATGTGGATGGTCTCTCCCAAAAAGAATGCTAAATAACATATAGCATGACCACATGGGCATTATGGAAAAAATAAAGGATGTGTGAAATTGCATGAGCAGATGCCATGGAATGTTAAACTGGTTGCATGCCGATAGGAAAGAAATTGGCAAGGGAGTGAGACGGACAAGGGGAAAATGAAAATATGCAGTTCTGTTAAACATTCCCCATGTGGAACAAAGAGGCTGAAGCACATAGATTAGTTACCTGGCTTTGTGGAGGAGCAAGAGTCAGGATTTGAAACATAATTTGTCCCATTGTCTCAGAAACAGATTAACATAATTTAGCACCAAATTAGCACACATGGTTGACCAAATAACACTGACTGACATACCTGGGCTAATGATTTTCAAAGGAAAAAATGTGAGATGGACTTTAAGAGTCACATCTTTATTTCTCAGATAATATTCAACTGCTAATAGTGGTCTTTGTCTGGGCATATTAGCGTACTAACCAGTGACAATTAATGTGAAGAACAGAGTCCAAATTTGAGATTATGCTGTTTCATTACCTTTCAGGGGCTATTCATAGTCTCTTCATTTATAAGTTATTCGCAGGTTATTCTTCAGAGAAAAGAGACCCAGCACTATCTAGCTGTGAGCATAACATAAGAATAGCTATACTGGGTTGGTCCATCTAGCCCAGTATCCTATCTTCTGGTGGTGGTGGTGGCCAGTGCCAGGTGCTTCAGAAGGAATGAACAGAACAAGGCAATTATCAAGTAATCATCCCCTGTCATACAAGCCCAGTAGTTCAGAGTCAGAGGCTTAGGGAAACCCAGAGCATGGGGTCGCATCCCTAACCATCCTAATAGCCTTTGGTGGACCTATCCTCCATGAATTTATCTAATTCTTTTTTGAACTTTTGGCCTTCAGAACAGCCCCTGACAATGAATTCCACAGGTTGACTGTGTTTTGGGTGAAGAAGTACTTACTTTTGCTTGTTTTAAACTTTCTCCCTGTCAATTTCATCAGATGACCCCTAACTCTTGTGTTATAAATAACACTTTCCTATTCACTTCCTAGTCACATAATTAATGACTTTACAGACTTCTATACTTTTCCCCCTTTAGTCGTCTTTTTTTAGCTGAACAATCTCAGTCTTTTTAATCTCTCCACATACTAAAAGCTGTTCCATATCCTTAATCATTGTTACTGTCCTTTTCTGTACCTTTTCCAATTTTAACATATCTTTCCTGAGATGGGGTGACCAGAATTGAACACAGTATTAAAGGTGTGGCCATACCGTGGATTTATATTTTCTGTCTTATTATCTCTTACTTTTGTAATGGTTCCTAACACAGATAGCTTTTTTGACTGCCACTACACATTGAACAGATGTTTTCAGAGAACTATCTACAATGACACCAAGATCCCTTTCTTGAGTGGTATTAGCTAATTCAGACCCCATCATTTTTTTTATGTAGTTGGGATTATGATTTACGACACACACTACTTTGCATGTATCAGCACTGAATTTCACCTGCCATTTTACTGCCCAATCAACCAGTTTTGTGAGAACTGTTTTAATTCTTCACAGTCTGCTTTGGACTTAATTACCTTGAATAGATTTTTATCATCTGCAAACTTTGCTATCTCACTATTCACCCCTTTTTCCAGATCACTTATAAATATGTTAAACAGCACTGGTTCCAGGACAGATCCCTGGGGGACTCTAGTGTTTACCACTCTTCACTGTGAAAACTGACGCTTTATTCCTTCCCTTTGTTTCATATCTTTTAACCAGTTACTGATCCATGAGAGGACCTTTCCTCTTATGTGCATATAGTTGATCTATATTACAAGAGTTCTTATTGTCATTTTCCTCCTCCTCCCTGCCTCCCTTTTCTTGTTGCTATAATGCCAGTTACATTGTGTTTTAAGGTAGGTTCTCATTTTGCAAGTCACTCCCCAGAGGCTTCTGTATCAATGCAGTACAACATGCACTATCATGGCTTTAGACTATTATTTTTTTGGCATAGGGATTGTGTCATTCTATGTTTGTACAGCACCTAACACAATGGGGCCCTGATATTGATTAGAGTCTCAAGGGCTAACGAAAAAACAATAACAAATTATAAATATATTTAGACATTCTGAGGCGATTACTGGTTATCTTCCTGGCTGATCAACCACTCTGTATGGATTTTATGAAGTGGTTAGATTTAATAGATGGTTTAGATGGATTCCCATTAGCGACTGAACACTGTCTCACTTGGAATTCCAATCATTTTCTTTAGCATCATTCAACAAGGACACCAATATGGAGTTTTCAGCAAATTAATGAGATGACACTTCATTTGTCTATAAGAGGTTGCATTAGTAAATTATACCTTTGGCTGTATATTTAACCTTTCGCAGTACTACTACTGTAAGTGCCACCTTCATTTAAAATAATATTTTGATTCACTGTGATAAATTTCATGCAGTTCTTTAGGGGGCAGTAAGAGTCCGATTTTTAAATCTAACATGTCTTCTGATGACTGAATTTTCCCAAACATCCAAATCCTGCTCAACCATATGAAAGAACATTAACAAGGTAGAGTTAGTAAAGATGAATTTATTTCTAAATGTGATATTCCTCTTATATGCATTATCCACATTGACTATATCTGTATTAACAACTGGTTTCTTAGGGTCCAGAATATTTGTGAAGAGAAGCTACGAATTAAATTTTTGATTATACTTGTCATACTTTACAGGACATTTTGCTGGATTTTCTAGGTATCTAAAAAGTCAAACCTTTATTCATAACTGCAATTTCATCTTTAGATAATTCTCCCATGGAAAATTTATAGCATTCATCCCTGATATTAAATGGTCACTATGCAATATCTTCTTCAAGGAATGTGAAATTTCCTGCTTTCCTCTTCCTTCACCCCCTACCATTGCATTTTCCTTTTGTTGTGATAAGGGGTATTAGAACATGTTGGTATTTAGGAAGCACATACAAAGCTTGGGATTAAAGCTTTTCTCCTTTAAATCTCCTGAAGATCTCTTGACTCTCTTGATAAAAAAAAATCTTCCAGAGTTTCCAATCCTGCAGCCATATCTCCAGTAAGCAGTACCACTGAAGACTATGAGACTGTTTACATAAGGGCAACTCATATAAGTTAGTCTTGCAAAACTGGGCCTTGGATATGTGGAAGAAGAGGGTAGCCTTTAATTTATATGAGCCATATATTTCTCATTCTAAGCAATCAATGATTTCTTGTCTTTGTTATTTCTATACCTTTTGACACTTAATCTATTCATTTTACTACTTAATGGCTATATGTTTCCACATTCAGTGTCTGATGTTTTCCATGACTGAGGCTTTGTATTTGATCACTTTCTACCTGTGTATTTTTATCTTTTGGTCTATTCAACACAGAACCCATCAAATGTTTATTTAGCATGCTTTTCCACATATGATATTTTCCCCATGTCAAATGCTTGTGACTTTCATGGCCCGAAGCTGCTTTGGAGTTTGTTTCTCCCTGCAATAGTCAGACCTCTCTTGGGTGGTAGCTCCTATGAAGCACTAGGCACTTTCTAGATACTTAAGAAGGAACAGTCTTTACCTGAAAGAGTTCACACTCTATATTGACACAGATGGACAGAAACTGATCAGAGATGGGGGGGGGGAGGCGGGGATAATATATTGGCATTATATACATCAACAGGATTCACTAATAAGCAGCATGACAAAAGTGAATTTTTAAGAGAGACTTTACAGTGTTGCCAGTCTTGTTAGCACAAAATTGTTCCCCAAATATTCCAGAATATTAAACATGTCATGCATTGTAGTTCTGGTACCCATTACATGATTTCAATGGAGTTTTATGGGGGGTGTAAGACAAAACCATACGCTGGGGCCAAGCAGAGGCCTGCCTGGCCCCAGGTGTAAGTTACTTCAGCTTCAGGGCTACTCTAAATTGTACATGCTACTTCCCCTGGCTCCCTGTTAACCAGGGGTGAAAGTAACTATAGTCACTTACCGGTATGCTGGGGGCTGACTCTGCCCCTGGAAGAGGCGGGGCCCCAGGTAGAAGGGCCGGGGCTTGTGGGGTCAGAACCAGCCCCGGCCCGCCCTATATAGATAAGTCCCTCCCCTTTCCCTCTCCCCCCCCAGCGGGTAGCAGCCTGCACCTAGGGGTTCTGGGCCCTAAATGTGGAGCCCCTTCACCACCCCAGGGCTCTGATGGCTATTTAAAGGGGATTCCCAGGCCCCTTAAATAGCCCCCAGAGTCGGGGGGTGGGGGGGCTCTGCGGGCTATTTAAAGGGTCGGGGCTTCCACTGCCTCTGCCGCCTCAGTTCTTTAAATAGCCACCGCTTCAGAAAACTGTGGCTATTTAAAGAACTGAGGCGGCAGAGGCAGGGGAGCCCCGACCCTTTAAATAGCCCCCAGAGCCACACTGCTGCTGCTCCAGGGCTCCAGCAGTGGGGCTCTGGCAGCAATTTAAATGGTCTGGGGCTGCAGCCAAGGCTGGAAGCTCCAAGCTCTTTAAATTGCAGCCTGGGAAAGCCGGGCAGCCAGGTATGGCACACCAGCTCTTGCCGGTACGCCGTACCAGGGCGTACTGGCTTACTTTCACCTCTGCTGATAACCCTGAGAAGCACAGAATTGTATCAGTGCATGCACTAAACACACCTCCAGCAGCCCCCTTAATGAATGCTGGGAACCAAGACATTTTACAGCTATTACACCAGCTCTACCCAAGCCACAGAGGGCATCTGGAGAGGAATATTCTCAGGGGACCATTTCCACCAAGTTCAAGGCAGTCATCAATGCATATGTGTTTGAGGTGAAGCACACTTGATGATACTTAAACAAGGCACCTTATATACTCAGCTTCTTGGACAGTTATGTATGGCATAAATCTTCCACCTCAAGCCATGATCATTGGTACAACATTGGTCATCAGCTGCTGTGACCAGAGTGTCTGGTAAACTGTAACACCTGTGCTAATATGCAGGGCAGTCACTATATGTGCTGTTGACTAGAGTTGGTTCAAAGTTGAAAATTTTGTTCCTTGGGAAATCCCAAATTTATGGAAATAAACTCTTCTGGGGGTGGGGGTGGGGAGGATAGAAATTTAGAAATGTCCCATGGAAGAGAAAAAAATGTTTCAAAATAATCAAAAAGTCCAACCTCCCAGCTCAACTGGAGCTCCCAGAGTTCTCAGGCTTCCCAGAAGCCTGCCAGGTGAACTGGCTGGAAACCAAGCAGGATTCAGATAAAACCCTGCCTGAGTTTCATTGGAAATTTTCGGAAACCAATACATTTCTGTGAAATCTCTCTATTTCAACAAACTGGCATTTTCTGATGAAAACCGGTTTTGTCAGAAAATCCTTGACACTCTGCCCCCGAGCAATTTTTTTTCCAAACATATCTGTTTGGGATCCAGTTGTGTGTTGCCAACTGATCTGCTGCTTAGGGAAGCTTTAGTATATACTACTTTAGCTCTGTTAATTTGCACCATTTGCTTTTGGTATAATGATGATTAACTGTTTCCTCCCCTAACTGCTTGCACTTACAACTTTTGGACTGAGCATAATCTCTAAAACATACAGCACAAATATTAACATCAAATCACTGGCATTGTGGTTCCTAATTCTCACTGAGAATTTCTAACTCCCAGATCTGTCTTTAATCCACTTTAGCAGGCTGCATATTGTGATATTAGGCTAATCCTCCATAGCACCAGAATAATGATTTTTACTGTAGGTTTCTTGGTATGGTATCAGAGTATGTATACTCCCTTCCCCTTCAATGATTTTTCATGCCTCTTGTGATTAGTACATCTACAACACAAATACTCATTGCAAGTGTGACAGAAATATTGCAGCTATGTAATAAGGCTCCAATCCACATAAGAAGTCTACCTAAGGATGTTCAAGGTAGCATGTGGGTTATGGCTGCTTCCTGCAAGTCCTGAATCATGCATGGACATGTGACTCCATTTTGCTGCAATTTTTCACAGTAAGAACAAAGACGTTCTTACACCTGGAAAAGACTATAAAAGGATGATGCATCATCTCCATTTTGTCTTCAGTCCTGCTTCTTACCTCTGGAGGGACTTTTGCTACAAACTGGAGCTTTCAATAAAGGACTGAAGGACCCATCCCAGCTGGGGGTATTTGTACTCCAGAGACTTGATTTGAATCTGCAGTTTATTCTATCACTGCTGCCAGCCTGAGCCAAGAATGTTGCCATTACGGTATGTAATTGATTCCATTTAACCAATTCTAGCTCTCAGCTATATCTTTTTCCTTTTATGAATACACCTTTAGATTCTAAAGGATTGGCAACAGCATAATTTGTGGGTAAGACTGGGTTTATATATTGACCTGGTTCTGGGGCTTGGTCCTTTGGACTTGGGAGAATCTTTTTCTTTTATTGGGGTATTGGTTTTCTTAACCACACATCCCCATAATGAGTGGCTGATGGTGGTGATACTGGGAAACTGGAGCATCGAAAAGAATTGCTTGAGTGATTTGTGGTTAGCCAGTGGGACGAAACCAAAGTTGTCTCTGTTTGGCTGGATTGGTTTGCCTTAGAGGTGGAAAAACCCCAGTTTGGGGATGTAGCTGCCCCGCTTTAAGCAATTTGTCCTGACTTGGCTCTCTCAGTTGGGTTCCCACCAGAAACAGCAGTGTTACAGTGCTGTATGGATTTCTATATATTACTATATGAATACTGAGATGAAATAATGGGATGAACACCCCTTATGACTAGGTCAGTGAGAGGAAGTTATTATACATTGGATTATTAGACTTTCCTGTATGAGTATATTGATCAAACACATATTGGGGTTAGTCGAATGGCTATTAGACACCTACAATGCTTGAAGTCAATGGTAAACGGTATGGGAAGGCAACATAATGGCTTTACACATAACTACTACTACCTAGGTACACACTATTAAGACAATGGGGACCCACAGTTAGCTTCAGAGATACTGTAACTTGTGACACAGATATGCCCTGGCAGATATAATATATCTGTGTCCAATCCTCATCTTGATATTTCACCAAATGTCATGCACTTTATGACATGTTTGGTCTCTGCCAAAAGATAAAAATTAGCAGGTTACCACAGCTATTGCAAGACATTTATCCAGGAAACATTTTTAGAGTTATGCAGCATGTGGAATATTGGTTTTCAAAATTGGTAGAGTTGAAACAAGTCACCAGAGATTGGAAGGGTCTCAGAGCTGGCACAAGCACCACTGAGATCAATCAACCTCCTTTCGTTGACTCAGCCCAACCCTGTGTACACAATCTGGTGCAGATGCAGACTTGAATGTTAACGACGACAAAAGGTCTGGAACTGTATAAGAGCAGAAAAGATGGCACAAATGTTATCCATTCTGTAAGTAGGAGTGTCTTGTGAAAAGTGGATTCCAGCCCTCTAGACTGGACAAGCACTATAAGGACTGACCAGTGGGTAAGAAATACCTTTTTAGTCAGGAAAGTAACTTGTTAGTAAATATAGACTACAGAATTTGTTTTATATTTTCATTTTACCCGTAATCTCATGTTTCCAAATCCTTTTTCTTGCTTTTATATGAATCTTTAACTGAAGTTGTGTTAAATAAACTTCAATTTGGTTGTACTCCAGGCATATCTAAATGCTTTGTGCTACGGTGATGTTGAACTGAGGTGAAGCCAGCAACCTGGGGTGCACTGCTTCCTCAGAGACAAACGTTGTGGATGTCCAGAAGGTCCTGGGAACTTAAGTGCCAGCAGAGCTGGGAGGATTTATCCCAGTAGACAAAGACAAGTCTGTCTCACACTGTAAGCTGGTGGTAGTGATTTATTCCGGACACCACAGGTAACCTTGAATTACACTTGTCTCTGACACAGTAAACCTTGTTTTGCCAGGATGTGAACTAGAGATCAAAAGAAGACTAAAGACTTAAAAAGCCTCTCTGAGGGGGCTGTGAACAGCTGTCCCGGTAGACAGGCTGGCACAGACAAGTCCTGGGGAGGCATCTAAACGAAAAAGGCCTTCTAGATCCAAGGAATGGTAAGCCTTAGGGAAGAACGAGATATGAATGCAGTATTCTTTATTGCTTTTAAGATGTGTTTTCTCTGACATGCTTTTGTTCTAAATAAATATTTGGTCACTAATTATCACTATCATTGCCCCAGAGGGGACAGAACTTCAGAGTCTGAGCCCAACTCAGGCCTGTGGAGGTGATCATGGTGGAAGCCCTGCACCTGGTCTGAGAGTGTGAGAAACACCTGCTTCCATTGCAAGAAAGAGATGACAGCTTGAGGCGCAGAGGGAGTGTGCTCAGAGGGTATGTCCACACAGCCTGCAGCAGCGAGCCTTTCAGCCCAGGTCAACAGACTTGGGCTAGTGTGGCTCACACTAGTGCTCTAAAAATAGCTGTGGAACTAGTGCCTTGAAGTTGTGGCTCTGGCTGGAGCTCAGGTTCTGAATTCAGAGTCTGAGCCAGAAAGTCTGCACTGCTATATCTGGAGTGGTAGCAGGAGCTCCATGAACCCAAGTCTGTCAATTTGGACTAAGAGGCTTGCTTCCGTGAGCTGTGTAGACATACCCAGAGAGCCAGGAGATGTGAGAGGTGCATTTAGCCCAGTAACTCTGATACCCTTTACAATGTCTGACATATACCTACATAGACTCTCACATTTTACTTAACCCCAATCACAATATCTCTGCATCAGCAAACACGAATCAAAAACGTAAGTATCCCAACATAGCCTTACCTCCTCCTGCAGCCCCCACATCTCTCACCTCTTCATACTGTGCAACTTCTTAATGTGCCACACATTTTACAGCAACATACTCCATGAATATCTGCCAAGGTCATGGAAACTAATGGCCCAAACCATGTGTTGCAGGCAAACAACAGAAATAAATGTGAAGAAATGCTGGATTTTCCTAAGTTTGGGCTTACCAGTTTGTATACGTTCATTTCAAATAGCCATAACCTCTGCCCAAGACTCACAGAAGTTTGAACGCTATATCCTCTCCTTAGGTTTCATTTTCTGCAATTCTTGGTTCTGGCCAGGCCTGGAAGTAGAAGTGCTGAAGTTTCATGGGAAAACTTGAGATTTCTATTCCAAAAGTTCTGTGTTCTTCTTATCAAGTTTGGATGCTCATTTGCATCTAACCCACTGAACCTGCAGATCTCTAGAGGTTCACCGATTTTCATTTGTACCCACTTCAGAGTCCTTTAAATACTCTGAGAATAGGCAACCTGTACTCCACTGCCCTAGGAGCAACACTACGAAGGCACTGGCAGTTTGTGAAATACATTTGTGGTTGAGAAACCATTTTTTAGTAGGAGAATACAGTGCTGTCAGCCCTTTGCATGATGCAACATACCTCTGTTTCCTGATTCCAGCCAGATCTGCTTTCTGGCATATGTTAGTTACAGAAAAAAAAAGAGAAGAAATGAAGCCATAACATCACTCACTGCCCAATCAACAGTGGGTGCAGCACTACTGGGGATAGAACCTAGCTTTTTCTATGCCCATGCACAGACTCAAGTCCAGAAAGATCCTACATAGCAGCAAAAGGAAGTGGAGGAAGGGCCCTCCCTCCCATGAACGTGCCCTGGAGCTATGCAGGCCAATAAGAATGAGTTGTCAATTTTTTAAATAGAAAAACGTTGACAAAATGCTGTCTTTTAAAACTAAAATTATTGCAATACATGTTCATTATGCTTTACTTTTTTGTTTTTCGAATACCATTTCCAAATATGCCTTGCAAAATTCCCTAAATATTTTGTGGAAAATATTTGCCATTAGTAATTGTCTAAATCTAGCCCTGGGTCTGTTATTAGTATATGTCATGTCTAGTTAATAATAAAACATAATCAAACAGACATGAAAGCAACATAAATGTACTTTAAAAACAAAATAAAACACATGCAACTGCCTGCGGAAACCATCTGAAATCCTAAAGACCTTCTGCAAGTTGCTCTTCTCTTAGTTACCACATTGTAACTGAAAGGACAATTACGCCCTCTCTTTTTAAATGTATAGTTGCAATGACAAATGCATAAAGCCAAACCATGTCCTCAGGTGCATTCATGCATCTGGTACTCTGTGCCAGTATTTGAGCACAGATTTGCCCCTTAAAAATAAATGAAGGACTTCTCATAATCTGTGACCATGGGACCAATTCAGACTTGGTGTAAGGGGAGTGGGGGGAATAATTCTACTGAAGAGAAGAGAGCTGCTGCTTCATACACTAGATTCAAATCTTGCTCATTAAAGGACCACAACTAAATATGTATCCATAGTGTATGCAAACAGCAAAGATGGAGTATCTGATTTTCTCAAATTCTCTAGAAAAATCAGTGCCATTTTAACATAACCACCTCAGGAGGGAGAAAAAATTGCATTTGTATTGTCATACTGCACTGTTGTGTATTTCTATGAGCCTTTGCAGAGGTACAAAGATGAAAACTAGATCTGTGATAGCTCAACAGCTGAAAACTATTGCTGATCATTGTTCTCTATGTGATGCTTATTTTGTGAGCACTGAAACAGCATGTTACAATGCATTCCTTCACCAATTCTTTTCTACTATGATTTGCTTTTGAATGATTTAAGCAGCCTATTCTCAGAATGAAATACCAAGAAATCCAATTACTACTACACTAGCATGCTTTTGAACCCCTAACATTGGAGTACAATAAACTGTATGCTAAGATGCTGAGGATTCTATACCTTTTTCATACAAGCATGATTTCTGTATATTATGGTATTGTGAGCATGCCCCCTTTTAAGCCAGTGTTAAAATAAATCAACTGTTGCTGCTTGCTCCAATAATATTTACATTAGAAATAGATTCACACACACAAATAAATAATAAGAAACCTCTATGTTTAATTTTAAATGCTAAGGCAAGAAAGACCAATTTGACTTTTAGAACTTCTACTTATATTTAATTTATTTTCTGTAAGTTTAATTTACGGAAGACAACTATGCAAAACTGTAAGCTTCTCATTATGTTAAATCTGAATTACGACATTAGATAATTTCTCCACTGTCTTGTACCTATTTTATTAATTTACACATGTGCATAGTGGATAAAGACATTATCATTATCTTGTTTGGTAACATTTTATACTCACTTTGTACTGGTAAAAGTTACGATTCAAGGTGCTATACAAGCTAATCAGACCCATAACATATACACTATAATGTCATGTTATCATAGACATATTACTGTATCCACTTTAGAAGTTTTCTGAATCTAACCCTAAATTATAGCAATATATGCACAATAAATGTTCAGATTAAAGAACTGTTTGAGAGGTTACTAAATGTTCAAAGGATTCAACGTTTGCGTGCAATTCATTTGCCCAGGCAGCTATTTGCACTGACAAAATAAAGTAGTTCTGTGTGTGCAGTTAGCTAGTTTTTCCACTAAAGAAGTTATGTATGTAAACGGGTACGTGCACTTATTGTGAACACACACAAAAACAGGCCTTGAAATGTAGGCCTTCTCTATCTTCTGACTTCAGAATGTCTTTTGACATGTCATGACGGCATTTGTAGCTTGTGCTCTCTGTTTTTAAACTGACATAGTTTGAAGTTTTTCAAAATAGAAATCAGACATTTAGACCCCTAAGGTATACAAGGTCAGGAGTTTATAGGATTCTTTGTAAGTTTTCTATGGTACTAATATACACGAGGATAAACTCTGTAAACTCAAAAGCTTGTCTCTTTCATCAACAGAAATTGGTGCAATAGCAGATATTGCCTCATCTACCTGGTCTCTTTAATGTTCTGTGACCAACATAGCTACACCACCACAAACAAACATACCTTGGTTATTTTGCAGAGTTTGCAATGCAAACACATATACACTTAGCCTAATTTTTCCAACCGTCTCAGTACTGAATAAATATTTATAAAATTAGTATTCTTTATTATTTATATTAAAGTAGTGCCTAGCATCACACTAGAAAAATGCTGCCTTCAAGTTTTCATTATACCATTCTGGCTTTTTTCAATATAATTTATAAAGCAAGAATGAATTCCAGTTAAATTCTGACTCTCTGGGAAGATTGGGTTGTAAACGGGGCAGAGCATGCTTCAAAAGTCAGAGCCCTCTTAGATTTAAAACTAAAGATAAAGGGTGAAATCCTGGTTCTATTGAAGTCAATAAGAGTTTTTCCATTGCCTTCTTTAGTGCCAGCATTTCATGAAAGGCTTCTTACAAGATACGGAGGGAGAAGACAGGAGTACCATCAGAATAGTCTTTAAAAAGTTCTGAGCCATGGAAATCCTGCAAGTCCCATCTTCTACAATGCCCAAGTAATGACATGATGGGCCATGACTAACATTTGATATACTTGTGATATATTTATCATGCTTCTGCACGGCTCTCTTTCATTAACCATCTGAGATCCAAGGACCCCCTGATGCTAGCTGGCAGAGAGCATGGG
Organism: Dermatemys mawii; assembly: GCA_007922305.1. Taxonomy (NCBI): domain Eukaryota; kingdom Metazoa; phylum Chordata; order Testudines; family Dermatemydidae; genus Dermatemys; species Dermatemys mawii. The sequence goes on along the minus strand of ML677334.1, from coordinate 80,589,907 downwards.
GGGAATGTATAGGGTTTTACAGTGATCCCCTGGGTCAGACATATGCATAATAGTTCAGCAAAAGGGGGCATGTGAGGTCTCTATTGAGAGCCCATAATCTTTGCAAGTGTATGTACAGAGAATATTTAAGTTATGTATTTATACTGAAAATTACGTTCTTAATGTTTTGGAGTAAAGTCAGGTCACCAGAAGGTGACATGCCGCAGATGCGTTCCTTCCAAGCAGGAGATAAAAGATACATACCTTCCTGTCAGCCAGTTGTGTTTTTTAGGTCTCACGATGAATTGTATTTGCATAGTGAGCAGAGGGGGGCGGGGCTAAATAAGAAATAGCAAAATCTACCAGAAAGAAATAAACAAACAGCAGGGGATGACCTGTTTATGAACAAAGACAAAGGATTGTTCTACTATATCTTGGGGGACAAAGAAACACACTAAATTCTTCACCTGGGAGACAAGATGAGAGCATACGTGTCTCATGAAAGGAGGATCACACCCAGTCTGGCTATAAAGCACTGTGAGGATTTGAGGTAAACAATACTCCACAAGACATGAAAGTAGTTTGTAAATTAAATCTGGGCTCTAGAATGCATGGTAGGATTTTGCAATCATTTGTTTCCAATAGTCCTACTGGCTACTCTTTGAATCTCTATGCTTTGTTAAATAAACTTGCATTAGATGTGTCTTTAGCAGGGGTGGGCAAACTACAGCCCATGGGCCACAACTGGCTTGCAGGACCATCCTGTCCAGCCCCTGAGCTCTCAGCCAGGGAGGCTACCCCCGGCCCCTCCACTGCTGACCGTCTCCCCCCACAGCCTCAGCGCTCTGCGCCACCAGTGCTCTGGCCCGCTGCTCCTGGGCTTTGCTGCAGCAGCAGGGCTGGCGCCGATGGGGCCTGAGCTCCTGCCATTCTGAGCAGAATGGTAAGGGGGCCGGGGGTTGGATAAGGAGGCAGGGAGTCCCAGGAGGCTGTCAGGGGACAGAGAGCAAGGGGAGTTGGGTAGAGGATGAGGTTCTGGAGGGCAGTTAGGGTGGGGGGGTCTCAAGAGGGGGCAGGCAAGGGACAGGGAGCAGGGGGGCTTAGATATGATGGAGTGCCAGGGGGGTAGTCTCTGGAGGGGGACGGTCAGGGGACAACAAGCTGTGGAGATTGGATGGTTCAGTGGTTCTGAGGGGGGTAGTCAAGGAGCGGGAAGTGGGAGAGGGTCGGATAGGGGGCTTATGGGTTGGTGTGTGGCAGTCGCACAAGGCTTCCTCATGCTTACAGCGGGTGGAAATGAGATGCTTCATAACTCTAGACACCCACTTCCACAGGATCTGTGATTTATACTATATTACATTTGGTGGTTTGGGAAAATTTAAAGTCTCTTATCCAAACTTCATTATATCCACTGTCCCTCTTGAGAAGCACCTCACCCTGTTGCTTCCCTTCCACAGTGCCAGTGGCATCCCCAGCAGTACCATTTGCACAGGCAAACTAGATCCAGAAATGCCAAAAGGACACAATCAAGAAACAAGATGCACAGGGTAACAGCCTTCCTGACAGGGACAAGAATCTCTTCTTATATCTGGTAGAGAACAGAAAATACTTATCTCTGGAGTATTGACCATCTAGGTGATATTTGGTGTTTTCTTCAAGCCCCAACTCCTGGAGGCAAGCAATTGTGAAAAATCTCAGTTTTCATTAAAAAATAGCCCTCCTGGTTGCAGTAACCAAAGTGCACCATGAAGGCTCAGAAACCAGAATGCAAAGAAAAAAACTCCACATTTATGGGATTTGGGGCTCCTTCCTGCCACCAGCAAACACACCCCTCCTCGCTGCTGAGATATAAATGTGTCCAAAGATCAATATAGCACAACTCACCCTTTGACTCTTCACAGAGAATGTGTATCTGAGATCAAAGACAAATTCAAGGTAACTGTAAAATACTTATGAACAGACAGTAAAAACCTTTATGGCTCTCAAATGCGTCACGTTGGGAAGAAAGTGAAAGTTAGCAAACCTTTTTTCTCCCCCTCCCCCACCAAGAGACCATATTGCAAGCCCCCTATTGCCAAGGTGAAAAGCATTCAGGTCACTTTATCTAGCCCAAGGGGGAAAAAAGTTCATATTCAACACTTTGCCTCCCACAAGCCCTGGAGATGTTTCATCTCCCTTTCCAGATGTTTGAACTCTGCAGTTCTGCTTATGTTTGAAGGTTGCATAAGCCATAACAAATGACTATTATTGTAGAGCTAGTATTTATCTATGTTGTTTTTTTATTGTAGCTTCAGCGTAATCTTCCAGAAAGTTGATGTATTAGGTTCAATAACTCAAAGAAAGTTGATGTATTAAACTCAATTAGCTGGATCTTACAGTGCTTCTGGAGGCAAGATTCCCAAATAGCATCAATAAGAGTACAGCCTACAAAGGGATTGAACGACTGGATATAGTAACTGCATGTGTTTCAATAGCTGCTGTTACAGAGTCAGGAACGAGCATGAGTTATTACAGGGGCTACATAAAAAAATAGCTTGAAAATAGGTATTGAAAATTAACATTACAGAATTTTCAAAGTTACAGTTTAAGCTACAAAAAGAGTTTATAGTATTGCCAGCCCTAAGAGATGAAAAATTATGAGTTCAACTCCACACAATCATAGGTTTCTTTTTAAAAAGCTAAGTTTTTAGACAGTCTTTTGACTTTTGAACTATCCTCAATTCCTTTTCCCAAGTCTGCCACTTGAGGTTAAAAATGATACTTCGAGGTTAAAAATCAACCTAGAGTACACAAATGTGCAGGCCTCTCCTTGACTAGTCAGCTGGAAACTTCGCTTACCCTCGCCTCACCCCTAAGATATGGGAAATAAATGGCAGTTTCCATTACTGTCTTGACCCAGCAGTAGCACTTCCTTGCCTGGAACCAGTGGCACCACTTCCCCAATTCCCCATTCCCTGGACTTCTGCTGCTCCAGGATCCTTTCTTTGCTACAGGGCCATTCATGAAGGCAGTGCAGGTCTCTTTCCTTTGTCCCCAGGCTCTCACAGAGCTCTGCTCACATGCATAGCCCTGAAGACCATGGGATCAGGATAGCTTTTTGCATCATCACAATGGCAGACACCAAAAATCCTATGACACACTATTAATTTGTGACAGTTGGCAACACTGCCTTCCCCTGGCTTCTTGGAGAGGACTTTCCCCAGCCTACAAGCTAAGGAAGATGACATTTTATCCCCCCATCTCCCACCCGCAACACTGTCCTCTCCACCCCCACCAACTTCCTGCACCCTGCCTCCTGTTTGCACATCCCCTTGCATCAAACAACCCCTTGTGCCCCTTAAATCTGACTCCTGCTCTTCCTCATTCTCTCCGTCCACCCATCTCAGTGTCTCTGCTGCTCCTCACAGTCCCTGTGTCCTGTCCAGCCCTCTGAACCATTGAGTGGCAGCCATTTTGCCTGTAGGCAGGGCTTCAATCTTACTGAAAACAATGGGAAGCAGCCACCAATTTTATTAAAGACAGCCTTACTTCTACATGCAGATAGATTATAGAGCAATTGCAGCCATCTTCTTGCTTCAGCCCCATTGCCAGTAATAGGAAATGATAGCCATTTTGAAGAAGGGAAAATTCGCAAATTGGCTTCTTTCATCATGTTTTCATAGGATATGTAAAAAATCCACCCTCAAATTGTATTAATCATGATAAAAAAATCACAACAGTTGGCAACAGTGGTTTTAATATACTCATAACTTCCTAGAAAACTAGTTTTTTTCAATGAATCTCTCCATTTTTGGTCTCTAAGTCAATTCAGCTTGTTTGAATCAGGTCGGTGTAAAATATTTGCATATCTCCCTTTCTCAATTTAAAGGAAGTGCTCTAACCAAAATTTTATTCATGTATTATTTCAAACAAAGCTTTTTAATAATGCCTGAAAATTTACTTTTAACCTCAAAAGGTCTCTAAATATCAAATATGTTTTTTAACATGAACATTTATGGAAGACTTATCTTAGTTAAATTTTATTAGTTTTTTTTTAATTATAGTTTTCCTCCTTATTTCAATGCTACACAGTTGCAGTGTTGTCAACGCTCAATTTTATTGTGTTTCTCACAATATTTGGAATTTTCTTAAAGTTCCAGTTCCTGGAGTCATGTGATTATTTGAAATGTTTTTCTGTTTCCTGTCATTATGGGGGCAGGGGGGGGACTGAAAATATGACCCCCTAAAAGTTCAAACACAAGAAGAAAAATAATCATTCCAAACAAACATGTTTTTTTCTCTTGGTTCATTTTTTGAATGTGTGGTGTCAGCAAAACAGCAGTTAGGCTCTCTATACTATGGGCAAATCTTTCTAGAGAGATCAATCTGAACAATAGCAACAGTGTATTTTAACCATAATACTATGTTCCTAAAATAGGTTTGTGCAAAATATATGAGATCTATACAACATATGATGGTACCAGGTATTAGTTCATTTGTTACTCCAACATTTGTGAAAAATGCAGCAACCACAAACCTTTATATTACATCACATCATGTGTGTGTATTATTGAACTAACTCACATGCACAAAGACTATGCAGAAGCAATCTTAACTTTAAAAAATAAAATTTGTTTAATGAGTATATTTGTATTACTATTGTATTTCTTTTCACTGGAAATTTATCTATTTCTCTATAAATGGAAAAAATCAGTTTTTTTCATTTTAATGAATGAAGTGCAATCTGCACAAATTTCAGTGCATAATTCATATGGCATGTTTGTGAATTTTGTACTGAACTGTACTTTGATTAATATTAGTAGGTTCTGCATTTAGAAATTGGATATTCCAAGTAGGAGGTGAAACATAATTGATAGCCTGTGGCTGGGGTAAATGAAAAGGAAATGTACAAACAACTTCAGCAGCTGAATCTGATCGTTAAAATATTGTTTAATTAGGAAGCCTTCTCTAGTAATCATAATTATAAAAGGAAGCAGTTATAGAGGCCAATTCAAATATTTACATCTTATTTTAATCACTACAATGTCTCAGTTCAGGGTTTAAAAATAATTTCTGGAAGTCATCAAATCTCGTTTTTTTAAAATATATTTCAGCAATATGGCTAGCAGATAAACCCATGATACTGAGACAGGCCTAAATACTCATCCTACTTCCAAAGAAACGGTGACACTATATGCTGAAAAATATATTTTATGTATTTCATTGTGGAGATGCTACAGATTTGGCTATGATTCATTGAGTCATATATGTGTATGTGAGCTTTCTACACTGCTGTCAACAGAACATATGCACGCTGAATGTAATCCAGACTAACCCCGTTCCACAGGCTGGGATTTATTGATTGATAACTCAGACCATTTTATTTTCAAATACAAGATCTATGTTCACACCCAGAACTTACTTTGCCAGAAACAATGGACCAAATTGTGCCCTCATTATCCCATGATGTGAACAGGATTGCATGAACATCACAGAATAGAATTTGACCCTTTATGCCTGTTTTTTTTTTCTAAACTATTGATTTTGAGCAGATGTGGGAAGAAACACTCAGCACTAAGTGTGGAAATATCGATAATAAAAAGACAGTTCTTATAAATATCAGACTTAGAAATACTGTACACCATGGGATTTCAGCACATTCGGCTGTTGACTTCCCTTTGACTTGGGAATAGATGGCACCACAAAGGCAGAGGACAAGATCCTCAGCTGGTGTAAATCAGCGTAGTTCATTAACTTAAATGGAGCTACATGGATTTACACAGTTGAGGATCTGGCTCAGAACTTGCTTGCTCATATGTGAAGTCCCTTTGTAATCAATGGAACAACTTGGGTCAGTAACTGGAGATATAGTCTGGCCCTGACAGAGTCTCTGCATTGATATCAGGGATATGTAACCAGAAGACTCTTCAATTTGGGGGTCCATTCCCCCAGTAAGATTGCATCATCTATATAATTGTATTAACATTAATATAAATTATGCATGAACATCAAGGAGAGACAAGGCCTGTTATTCAAGTAAAGTTCAGTAAATAATTTGGAACCCAATTTAGTTAGTTTAGCATCTTCCTTATCAATAGAGAGACAAGATAGGTGAGGTAATATCTTTTATTGGACCAAACTTCTGTTGTGGGGAGAGAGACATTTTTGAGCTTACACAGAGCTCTTCTTTGGGTCTGGAAAATTAATTCAGAGTGTCACCACTAAAAATCTGATCCTGGCATAGGTTGAAGCAGATTTCAAATTTCCTAGATTTTTTTAATGTATGTGATGAATTAATACTGGATACTTAGAAGTGCTGTGATGTGATGTTGTGATGATGATCAGTCAGTCTGTATTCTTGCTGGAGCAGCACAGAAGCACTTCTGGAGCAAATATGCATACAATTGTGAAATTTGTTTTCTGTAAATATTTGATCACTCTAATATTCATAGAAAGTGAACACAAAAGCAGCACGATTATGGCCAAAGAAAGCAGAGTAAGATATTTGGGTGAACATTCACACCGATTTTTTTATGATTATTATTATTCACCCATCTCTATATTAAAGAGATGAAAAACAGTGAAGATATGTTAAGAGCAGCCACTTTCTCTTGAGATTCAACACAAAGACCTCTGTCACAGTGGAAATAAACATTTTATAAAGGACTAATCACTGTCAGTCTTAACAGACCTGAAATCTTAATTATTAGAAGCCTTTCACTTAGATTCTGATGAATAACATTTTTCAAAATATATTTTTATAGCACACGAGTGGATCCCAATCCCATTTGCAGTACTGTCAATCAGAAGTAGCTCCACTAAAGTCACAGATAACCAGTGAAAAGCTATAAAAGTGAGATGAGAATTAGACTCTCAGATTGCCACTCTCCTTCAAAAGGAATCTGAGTATTACCGAGCAACATGAGAAGTGCTGCATCACAAAGGTATTTTCCAAATCACATTTAAAGACAAAGTTCTATAATCAACAAAATGAAACAATTCTACTCATAACGAACAAATACATGCTGATGAATTGTTCTATTATTGTCCAGATCATCATAATGTAGGAAACTGCCAAAAGGTAGTACAGTACTCAAAATATTTTGGAAGTGTGGAAGGCATGGAGTTCTAAAAAGGACATCATAATTAAAAGCAATCCTTTAGCTGTTGGTATATTAAAGGGATGATTATTCTATCCATTGATTTGCTTTACTGTGTATTTAAGAAAAAAATTAATTGACCCAATTTAAATTATGTCCATACATTTATTGCTATTTTTCAGCTTGGCTGAAAAATAAAATTGCCCCCTACAATTCTCTACCGCAGCTGAAGGACAGCTGACCTTCAGACCTGGTTTCCACATGCTAAACTTAGCTAACACACTGTTTATAATTTCAGCAGATGGTGACAGGCTTAATATGCACATGTGAACTTTATAGAATCTGTCCTCCTCTATATTTTTCTTTACAGAAGAACTATATTCTTTATAGAAGCTACCCTCAGGCAGCTGGGAGGGATAGCTCAGTGGTTTGAGCATTGGTCTGCTAAACCCAGGGTTGTAAGCTCAATCCTTGAGGGGGGGCAATTAGGGATCTGGGGTAAAAGAATCTGTCAGGGGACAGTACTTGGTCCTGCTAGTGTAAGCAACAGGCTGGACTCAATGAACTTGAAAAGTCCTTCCAGCTCTGCAAAATAGGTATATCTCCATATGTATTCAGAAGAGCACTGGAAATGTATCAAGGTAACTAGAAATCATCCCATTTCATTCTTCAACTTAAGTGGGGGAGAAACACGTGGCATGGTATTCCAGAATCTTCCTGTAGCTAGCATAGATACAACACTGCACCCAGCTAGTAGCAACTGCTAGTCTAAACCAGCAGTCAGCAACCTTTCAGATGTGGTATGCCAAGTCTTCATTTATTCACTTTAATTTAAGGTTTCACATGCCAGTAATACATTTTAACATTTTTAGAAGGTCTCTTTCTATAAGTCTATAATATATAACTAAACTATTGTTGTATATAAAGTAAATAATTTTAAAAATATGTTTAAGAAGCTTCATTTAAAATTAAATTAAAATGCAGAGCCCCCACAGACTGGTGGCCAGGACCCAGGCAGTGAGTGCCACTGAAAATCAGCTCACGTGCCACCTTCAGCAAGCATGCCATAGGTTGTCTGCCCATGCTCTAAACCATACTCAATCCAGCTCATAGCAGATTGTCTATGCTGGTTTCAATTCCCTCCCATTTGTCTAAAAGCATTTGAGGCTATTTTCTCTCCTCCCATGATAGCTGATTTCTAAGTTTTCTCATCAAAACTGAATAATATATGATTATCTTTGCTGCAGGCCATTATTATCAATAACCGCTCCCCTCCCTTCCATTCAGTAAAGGATTCATTTGATCTAGGACATATAAACACCAAATGCAGCTCTCATCTCTCAGGCTGATGTGGTTTAAATTCTTTACAAGAAAAACATTTTCAAAGCGGTATTATTTCTTCCTCCCTCCCTGACAGAATAGCTTTTCCAATAATTAATTTTATTTTTTAAATTTATTTATTTTGCTCGCTAACTTTTCCCCATCTTTTCTCATGGAGATGTTAGAATATGAATCTGTGAATACACTAATGAATACAAATCACTCATTATACCAGATAATGAGCATTGTACTGACGATTGCAGTATACCTCATCATTACATTGAATGATTAAATACACACTTACTGTCAGCGTTAATGGTTTTTGATTTTTCTCTTCCATTTCAAAGCTATGTTAAACAGAATTGAGCCTATGCACGCTGGCACCCACCAACCAGTTTAGGAAACTAAAGACAAGTTGACGCAGGTGATTTTCTCAGATATCCTTTCAGTGCCAAGTGCAAACAAAGACAAGAAAAGACTGATACTACACTGATGTGCAATGGTGTGTATTGATCTAGGCAGAACAGAGGTAGATTCATGAAGAAACACAGAAATTGTCCTGGTGGATTGACCCATGGAATATCAAGTCTGGTTATCCTCTCCTCTACAGTAGCTAGTATTAGGTGCTTTAATAGGGTTACCATATGTCCGGATTCCCCCAGACACGTCCGACTTTTTAGATCTTAATTGCTGTCCAGGAGGAATCTTTAAATAGTACAAAATGTGCGGGATTTGATCAGGCGGGGAGGAGGAGGCGGAGGCTGCGGCTGTAGAACTTCCAAGCCCCGGCAGCAGGAGGGAGCACTAGAGCCCCAGGGCTGCCTCTGCTGTTGGGAGCCAATAAGAGGGAGAGGAAGGGGGAGGGGAAAGCCCAAGCTGACGCTGCCTCTGGAAGCCCCCAGCAGGATGGAGAGGCTGGAGGAGGGACACCAGGAGCTGCAGGAGGGCAGGGCTGGGAACTTGGGGCTGCAGGAGGGCAGGGCTGCAGGGCAGGGCAGAACTAGAAATCCCGATCCGGAGCTGCCTTGGCTGGGGTGGACGACAGTCAGTCCCCATCCTGGTCGGAGCCTGGGCTGCCTCGGCTATTGGGGAGGGTGAGAGGGTGAGGGTGGACTCCTGAGACCATGCTGCCCTGACTGCAGCCGGCAAGAGCAGAAGCCCGCAGGGCCAGGAAGGAGACTATGGAGGAGGAAGCCCAGGGAGCTGCAGGAGCTTGGGGCAGCAGGAGGGCAGGGCTGCAGAGCAGAAGTCCCGATCCCGGACTGCCTCGGCTTGGGTGAAGACAGTCAGTCCCTGCCTAGTTGGAGCCTGGGCTGCCTCAGCTGTTGGGACCTGTGCAGACTGCAAAGCCAAATCCCCCTGCCGTCCCAGTCTCTGCCGCGTGCTCTGCTGTATATGTGGTGATGCTGCTGTGGGCTGTTAAATGCTTTCCATGCCAGCCCAGAAGTGGCTGCATTTCAGTGGTTTTGTATCTACAGGAGGCCATGGGTTCACAGGTTCTACAGAAACCTGCGATGTTGTTGATATTGGGGGGAGGCATATCCTTCTCTGAGCCTCAGTTTCCCCATCTGTAATGGGGACAGTGTGCTCCTAAGGGTATGGGGGAGAGTCTATGAAGCCAGATGAACGCTGTGTGAGGGTCGCCAAAAGGGTGAAAATCCTCTGTCATTGACTGAGCAGCATCTCTGTCCTTCCACTTCCACTCCTATTGCTTGCTAAGGCAGGATAAGTCCCAGCGTGAGCTGCTATAACAGATTCTCTGTGCATCCAGTTCTTTTCCACCTTTCCACCAAGGTGAAGGTGCTGAATTCCCCTGAGGCCGTAAGGCAGCCTGGCTGTGATGAGCACACACAGCGCCACATGCACACACAGCCTGGGAGGGGTCTCAGGCCAGGCTTCCAGTGCGCTGACTTTTTGTTCTGTGTTTGTGCAGCTTCTGGCACAAGGGATCCTCGCCCCTTTGGGGAAGGGGTCTAATGGGGTGGGGGGGCGGAGTTGGGGCAGGAACTTTGGGGAAGGGGTTGGAATGAGGGCAGGGCCAGGGGTCCCCATGGAGTGTCCTCTTTTCTCAATGTTCAATATGGTAACTCTAGCTTTAAGGCAAATTTAAAGAATCTATATTGGAAAATTTCAAAAAAAAATTCACCTATTAGAGAAGTGTGTTCCTAATCCCAGACAGTTATCAGATACTCGGAAGTAAGGGAGTAGATATTCCTTTCAATTTTTTAATCCTGTTTAGTGCATTTGATGTCAACTTTTTAAGGACTAAGTTATAGAAAACAGCAGTACAAGAGCATAATTTTTTTTAACAAAGAACATTTTGGGAATATAAAAACCTAGTAAGTGTGGTGAAATAGGACGAAGTATTATGTCTCTGCATATGGAAGCATGGAATCCTAAAAAGGACACCCTAATTAAAGCATAACAGACCACAGTCCGACCAGATAAGAAAAATGCAAGTCACAGAAGTGACTAATATGGCTTCAGGGGGGCTGTTCACAGCTCTGAAGACAAAAAGTATCTTAATAGAAATGAAGGGAGGAAATAGGGAGGAATCCATAAGAATAACCAGTCACCTAAGGCTTACATGTGAAAATAAAGGCAGAAAATAAACAAAGATAGAATGAATAAGTTAAAGGGCTTTTAGAAATATACTAGGTAGTAGAGAAATAAGGAACAAGACAGACTGACTGATAAATCAGTAAGACTAGAAAGTCCAGAAAGTCCTCCTCTCAACTCAATCACTGGTGGAAAGCCAAGTTAACACCTCAGTTTTCTACTTAGTGCAGCAATGTGCACAACCCGAGTTTGATTTCTAAAGCACACTAACAAGTTATGCACTAATTGGTCCATATAGACCTGCTGAAGTGTACTAAAAATTCCCTAGTGTGCTTTAGCATAGTTCTCTTTCAAACTAGTAGTTAGTATGGCTTCCTGCTCATTAAACAGTACACTATGCAAAAAGCATATCACAGGAGTGTGTCATGCTCTGTCTTGGCTGCCAGTAAGTTTCAGGAAGACTTCCAAGTGTTCATTTGAATCCGAAAAGCCCTAATTTGTTTTGGCACTCAGTCACTTAAGAGATTTCTCTTTCCATTTGTGTGACAGTATCATAGTTGAGATAACAAAGAGCTGAATGTCCTCAACTTAAAATGGGAAGGTGTTCCTGGCAGGGCAGTCTCCATGGGGTTCCCTTGACTCTCTGTCTGGCTCCCTACCTGGTTCACCAGAACCTTTGTTTCTTAACCTTCACTGGCATGCTGCAAAGACTTTTTTTTGTTTTGTGGATTTAGGAAGATGATGAGTGATGGGCTGATGAGGTGGATGTTGGACTGGTCAGTTACAGTGCCTTGTTAGCAGCTTTGTAGCAGACTCTGTTTTCTTGCAATTGTGAATTGCCAAGAGTTTGAAGCTGAGATTATAAAAATGAATTGCATAAAAATGAAACAACATGGATGTTATGCTGAAATAATAGGTACAGAGAAGAGTTCCCTCCTCCACCCTAGAACTGATCCCAGTGTATACCCAGCTCTGGGTATTGAGGGCTTTTGGGGGGTATTAAATATACTATTATTTTGATAAATGAGGTTTATATTCCCCCCCGCCAGACCATCATAAGGTGCAAAATCTTTACAGTTCCTGTTGCAGTCTGTTGAAGAGGTCATACACAAGTAAAAAACTTGTAACTGGGCAGGATTTTAGGTATATAATGAACTTCCATTTTTAACTAGTCAATGTTTTCCTATCCTATAAACAGCTATATCTGAAGAAACAAATTTCTCATTTCCTAGGTTTGGAGAAGAAGCGGATATTTAGGTCATTTTTATGACAAACTGCCTATGAGAGAGCTGCTGTGGCTATACTGCCTGTCACTAATAGCTGCAATTCTCAGTGTAGATTATGAAAAGAACCAGGTGCTGTAGCTGTGCAACATTCTGTAGTCTCTATTTTCCTTCCTTCATGAAGCCTCACATCCTAAAACTCTACTGACAGGCCATTAAATATGTTTATGGAAGTTTGGCACCAAAATACTATGCACAACTCAAAGCCAGCAACATGGCAGATTTATTGAAAAAAATCTCTTGACTGCTGCTGGCTTCCTCTCTATATAATATTGTTTAATAAACAAGTGGACCAGATGTGCATAACTCCCCCACTTGAATAGTTAGTTTATACTATTCTCTGACTTATGCAGAAGACAATTCTCTCTGTGGGGATTTACACATGAGAAATCTCTTATACCTATGACAACCACCACCATAACTCACTATGATGTTATTCATCCCATATTTTCTTTGTTATCTCATTTTGTATATATGGCATAAGACAGGAATTCAAGCAGAAAACCACTTTACAATTTTTCTCTATCCTTTATTTTACACTTATCAACACATCCATGTATGTATTTTTTTCTAACGCCTTAAATGAAACATTTAAGTGATGTTCTATAATGGCACGGTACAAGAAGGAAAGTCAAAAAGCTATAATGAAGGGGCGTTTGTTTTAGGTGACAAGAAACAACAGTTTAATAAATAAGTCTGTTATCTTTCAGCTCATTTTGAAAGATTATTTAGAATGTGAGAGGTTCAACTATTATGTACAATTGAAGATGGATTTTTTTTCTGATTTGAAAAGATTGTCCCAGAAAAAAACATTAAAAAAATAGTGGGGGGACAAACATTAAAAATAATTGCTGTTGATGCCATTCTGATCAGCTACCACAACAGTAGCTTAGATGAGAGACAGATTTTAAACAAGATCAGGCAAGAAAAAGAGAACCCTGCTGTGCTGTATGATGGCAAATACAATAAAATAAAATAGAAAAGTGTCTCCTGACTTTGGAAAGGGCGGTGAAGAAAACAAAATTTCTGCAGTACTGTATTAAAGATAAAGAGTAACAAAACAAACAACTAGTTCGTTATCGGGACAAGCTTACTAACATAACAATCAAACTCTCTGAAAATATTAGTGGATTAATCAAAACTCACAAAAATAGTTCAAGGTGAAGCAATGAGGGGTGGTCCTCCACTCTCTTCCATCTTTCAAGAAAAGCAACACATTGAGTTCAGGTAAGACAATTCAAGAAATGCTGTAGACGGGCCTAATATGGCATGTCTACAGTGTGCCTCTATTTTTAGCACAAGCCTGGTTTGCAGGCTTGTGCTAAAAATAGCTGTGTAGCTGTTGAGGCTTGGGCTATAGCTCAAGCTCTGAAGACTAGGGAGTCTGAGCTACAACTTAAAAGTGCTGTCCACACTGCTATTTTAGTTTGTTAGTGTGAGCCCAAGTCTGTCAACTAAGGCTCAGGGTTTGCTGCCATGGACTGCCACTAGCTGTGTAGACATACTCAGACTGGAATTGCTATAATAGATTGGACCACTGGTTCCAATCGCCTGTATCTGAGTGGGGTTGGGACCAGATGCTTCAGAAGCAGGTGCAAAATGCCTTACAGTGGACAATTATGGACTAACCGTCTTAATCCTCACAAATTAGTGGTTGGCTTGTAGCCTGAACCTCCCTTCTGAATAAATTTTGTCTATTCTAATTATGGATATTTTCAATATCTCTATATAGCATCTAATTTTTTTACTAATGCATTTATTTTAAATCCTCAAAAAGCTCCTGAATTGAATGCACTCTTGTGACAATTGTATTTTGTACAATGGAAACCAGTAATTCCTTTTATGAGTCCTTAATTCACTGACTTTCAATTAAAGATGAACGTAGGTCTCCCCTTATTATGACAGATAGTAAAAAAGAAGACTTGATTTATCTATGTTGTGCTACTTATTTTCTAGCTATCACTTCTCCTATCTATCTTCTCTGAAAAAAACAACAGTCCCAGCCTTTTCTATCTCTTCCATACTTCTAGTAATTTCCGTAGCTCATCTCTGGACCCAATCCACTTCTGCTATATATCTTTCTGAAACAGGATAACCTAACCTGAGCATGAGGGCATATATATATATATACATATTATAGGCATACCGTGAGGTTATATAAATATCCTTACATTAATTTCAGTATTTTCTACCCCTTTGATGCATTTTATGCATTTTAATATTTCATTTGCTTTTATTGTCAATCACTATGCATTCAGCAGAGTTTGTCATTGAAACATCAATAATAGGCCCAGACTTTTTTGTGCATGGTTAGAGTTAATTTATAATAATGCGTACAAGCAGTCCAAATAATTCTTTCCACTTGCACTAATCAGCGTAGATATTTGCATTTGCTACAGCGCTGTTCTAGTTTGGGTCACAGAATCAAAGATTGGGGTTGGAAGAGACCACAGAAGGTCATCTAGTTCAACACCTGCTTAAAGCAGGACCAATCCCCAACTAAATCATCCCAGCCAGGTCTTTGTCAAGCCGGGTCTTAAAAACCTCTAAGGATGGAGATTCCAGCACCTCCCTATGTTACCCACTCCAGTGCTTCACCACCCTCCTAGTGAAATAATGTTTCCTAAAATCCAAGTTAGACCTTTCCCATTGCTTGAGACCATTACTCCTTGTTTTGTCATCTGCCATCACTGAGAACAGCTAAATTCCATCCTCTTTGGAGATGTATTTGCTAATCTGTATTTGTATGTTAGCCAGAATATACAGAGAGGACCTCTCTCTCTCTCTCTCACACACACACACACACTCACACACACAGATGATTACTGCTTTTGATTAATTTAATAATATGTAAAGGTCTGAAATTCTAGAAGAAGAAGAAAAAAAAATCAGAGTTAATACTAGAACTGATCAAAAATTTGGACAGAAGTTTTCTGTTGGAAAATGCTGATTCAACAAAATGTAAATATTGTGGCAACAGTGATTTTATCAAAATTTTCATGGAAAATAATCAAAAGTTTTGCTTTTACTTTTATATTAATATAATACTCAAAATGAAACATTTTGATCTTACTGAAATGCAATCTTTTCAAAATATTTAGCTTAATAGAAAATTCAACAATTTTGACTTTTCATTCCAATTTGAGATGAAAGCAGATTTTGAGATTTCAACCACCTTCAATTAGTATTGTGCTTTTCTCTACATAATTATTTTCTGGCAAACTTCTGTAGTCAGATCCATACAGAACACTTTAGCGACAACATTCTACAATCCTTGTTCAGGCAATTACCTTGCTCATCACTTAAATGGTACCAGTTCTTGTGTCACTGTGACAGCTTGGATCACAGAAACCCTCTTGGGGCTGCCAACTGATGTGCCAAGACTACTTCTGCCCCTGTTTTCCCTGCCAGCTTGGGACTCCCGAGGCCTGCCTGGTTGTGCCAGACATGCTTTCTGGCCACAAACACAGACCCAGCTCTGAGCCACATCTCACAAACTCAGAGAGGTAGCTGTGTTATTCTGGATTTGCACAAGCGACAAAGAGTCCTGTGGCACCTTAAAGACTAACAAAAGTATTGAAGCATAAGCTTTCATGGGCTAATACCCACTTCGTCAGATGCACCATCAGATCCGACAAGGTGGGTACTAGCCCAGGAAAGCTTATGCTTCGATACTTTTGTTCGTCTTTAAGGTGCCACAGGACTCTTTGTCACATCTCACAAACTGCAAGCTTAACTGAAAGCAGTATAAGAAGTGTTCCTGTCTTTAACAACAGATGCCCAGCTCCCAGTGGGATCCAAACCCCAAATAAATCTGTTTTACCTGGTATAAA
The DNA here is from genome assembly GCA_007922305.1 of Dermatemys mawii. Lineage (NCBI taxonomy): Eukaryota > Metazoa > Chordata > Testudines > Dermatemydidae > Dermatemys > Dermatemys mawii. The sequence continues at coordinate 80,573,854 of ML677334.1, read as the reverse complement.
GCTCACAGAGGGTAAACTCATAAATTGTCTGCCCTCTATAACATAGATATGCACAGCTGTTTGCTCCACCCCCCAGGTATTAATACATACTCTGGGTTAATTAATAAGTAAAAAGTTAATTTATTAAATAGAGAAAGTAGGATTTAAGTGGTTCCAAGTAGTAATAGACAGAACAAAGTGAATTTCCAAGCAAAATAAAATAAAACACACAAGCATATGCCTAATACAGTAAGAAAACTGAATACAGATAAAACCTCACCCTCAGAGGAGTTTCAGTAAGCTTCCTTTTACAGGCTAGTATCCTTCTAGTCTGGGTCCAGCAATCACTCACACCCTTGTGATTACTGTCCTTTGTTCTAGTTTCTTTCAGGTATCTTTTGGGGGTGGAGAGGCTATCTCTTGAACCAGCTGAAAACCAAATGGAGGGGTTTTCCAGGGTTTAACTAGTCTTTTTCTTGTCACCCCTCCCACCCTTCCTCAAGAAACTGACCAAATGCTTTACTAAGGCTACTTAGAAGTCAAGCAAGTACACAGCCAATATCATAACTCTGAACACAAAAATGATACATGTATACAGATAAGAGGAATAGATTCAGCAGATCATAACCTTTACAGATGTGTCGCATGGCATATGTAGCATAAAACATATTCCAGTTATGTCGTATATACATTCATAAGAATATTTCCATAAAGCCTTATGGGGTGCAATGTCACAGTCATCACCACTTCACATCACTGCAATAGCAAGAAGGAATGGAAAAGGGAGAAAAACAGGAGAAAAGTAAAAAGGAGAACATTGAGCGGGTGAGCGGGGGGTGTTTGACAATGCAGTAGCCTCCTATTGAAAGTTCCTGAACATGTTTTCTGAAACAGGGGAATGGATCGGACTAGAAAATTTAAATATAGGTATAGTGATTACCCCTTATATGAAGGGGGAAATGGAGGGAACAAGTAATATTACATACAAGTGCCCCACCTTACCAAGTAGTTATAAACTACACAATAAAAACCTGAGATTTTTGTATTTGTGAATTTGATCCAGGATTGGGCATTACTATTTCTGCAACAAATGTAGCTTATTGCTAATCTTCAGTTTGTTTCCAAGATAAATTAGATCAGCCTAGCGATATCCCTATGAAATTGTCTGATTTTCTGTCTTCCTTGGTTATAGGGAAATAGGCACTTTATTGAACTGGGGTCTAAGTCCTTACATTTAAGGACATAAACAGTCTAGAGAAGTCAATAAAAACTACTCACTTTTGTCAGATTAAGCACATGCTTATGAACTTTTCCATAATGAGCCAGAGGCATTTCACAATGATCATGCAGCTATGTTTTTCTTTCCAACATTTTTAGAGAAAATCTGCATATTTAAGGCTAAGTGGCAGTTTGCAACAGTGGGAAATCTTTCATTGCTATTAGTTGCAAGATGAAAAATTAGAGGTACCTAAAAAGTGTTTTGACTTCCATTACGATTTTTTAATATTTCTAACATATAAAAAATTCATCTATCAGCACTACTGCTGCATGTATATTAGATAAGATTTTATTAAAATCGATATTGAAGCATCAAACATGGCAAAATGAAAGTCTCTGCATCAGAAAAGGCAATTCCCTCTCAATCTTCCCAATTCAGCAAAAGCCTGGGCAAATAGACTTTTTAGCGTGCTTTAAAGATCAACAGGTATTACTCAATGATAAACACGAAAACACCTATCAATACATAAATAAATAAATCCTTTTTGTATCCCTGGGGAAAATAAATTCTAGTATCAAGAGCCTACAATGGGATTGCCCAAACAACCAGCCTCATGATGTATGCATCTAGGGATTATTAATTCAGTTTCCCACCTGATCTCAATTTCTGAACTTCCACATGAAAAAAAGTGTGACTAATATAGCAGTGACCCAAAACCACATCAGGCTTTATGTATTAAGCCCAAATATTTTGATTTGTATGCAGAAATTAAAGGGAAAACAGTGCAGTCCATACAACAGCAGTGTGATGAAATACCACTATATAAGTGGGCAGGCTGCCTATGTCTCTATTTAAATTTGAGAGAGGTTTTTAGCATAGCCCTATTTACCGAACATTACAGTCTGGAAGTTACAAAGTAATGTCATGTAAAAGGAAACAATTTCCTCAACACACACACACACACATACACACCTCCCTCTCGGTTACTGCTGGTTGCTGGGATCCCAGAAGAAGTGGAGAGTTTTATATGCCTCCCAGGTTTCAGATATGAACAGAGGACAGGTACATCCCCTGAACTGTAATAGGTGCCAATATCAGCAGACCAACATTGATGGATAGGCAGGTGAGTAGTAGTTAAGATGGGAGAGTTCTACTTTAGGCTCTGAGACTGACTGAGCCACAGGAAGATTACCACACTTCTCAGCACCAGAGTTTATACTGTTCAATTGCTATACGAATATTGCAGCTGCCTGCCTCAGAGGTATTCTGTGGAGTTTCATGTTTGCAATATTATTTTATTTTAAAAAAATCAATTTTTTTCAAAAATTGGTTTCACCCATGACAGTCTGTTGCAGGGTACTTGGTGTCCCATAGGAACGAGGCACACACACAGCTGTTGAATAAAAGTAGTGAGTTTATTGAAGGCAAAAGTGGCACACCCACAACGGGGGCTTCCTTTGTTAATGCCACTGAGACGGGGAAAGCCCGACGCATCGGAGCAATGCTCGGGATGAAGCCCACTGCGCGTGGGAACACAGGCAGAGAAATAACAGGAACATTTGCATCTCATACATATCTTATGAATAAGTAATACCTTGTTTCTATTTTGTTAGTATTACATAATGCAAGCAGGTATTTTATTAGTCTACACATTGCAGGCAGGTCCCGGGAACCTGTTAACTCCGGCATGTGAAATGTGTGATAACAGAGCAGCAAACGATAACAACAACATGAACTATAACTCCGTTTCATTCCCTGGAGTTGAAGTGGGGGGAATGAGCACCCCTTCCCTCCCTGGAGTGTGTGTGGGGGGAATGAGCACCCTTTCCCTCCCAGGAGTGGTGGGGGAATGAACACCCTTTACTTCCCTGAAGTCGTGGGGGAGAGCACTCCTAGCACTCTACCATAACAATGTTTTTCGCACCCTTACACAGTCTATCACCCTGTCCCCTTAACTCCACCCTAATTACAACCACCAAGTAAAACTAAGAGAGGGGTCCTGAAAAACTTAACCAATAATTCAGAGTTGAACTTGCCTTATGATGACTACAGTGTATTTTTGAAAGGAAAGTGAATCATTGGATGAAGTCTTGGTTCATCACAGCTTTTTGGGCTCAGTTTTACTTTCCAAATACAAGTCAAACGTCTGTCATATACTACAATTCCATGATTGTATAGACATAATATTCATGAACTGTTCTGCATACTCTGGTTCATAATTGTCAACAGAGATAGAACAAGACACTCTCCTCCAAGATTACTGTCATTTAACTCTTGAGAGAAAGGAAAATCTTAGTTAGCTGCAGCAGCACAGTCCTGGCAGATCAGGCAAGAGAGCAGTATTTTAAGAAAAAAATATCTATTCATTTGTCAAGAGGCAGTAATACACATACAATATAAACTATAGAGTGCACCCATACCAGCTTTTCTGGAGTATATAATGAATTCCAAAAGGAAAAATAGAACATTCATGGTATTTGAATAAAAGGGAGGTTTTACAAAATATTTGGTAACAAAAATTACACAAAAATTCAAAGTACGCAGGATATAAGTTAATAGGTCCAAATAGGACATGGAAAAGGAAGTTAAAAAGGGCTCTGTTGAGAAAGGAGATAAATACACAGTATCTTAGGTACAAATGATCATATTTATAATGTGTAGACAGAATAAAGACCAGACTAGTGATATGGTGCTTTAAGAGGACCAACTTCACAAAGCTGAAAAACATTATGAGCCAAATCAGCTGGAAGGAAGAATTTAATCAAGAAAAAATGTGAGTGATAATTGTTGAAGAATACTTTACCAGATGCACAAAAAGCCACAACTGAGGAAGAAGGCTATATTGATTAAAAACCCAATCCAGTTAGAGAGGAACTGAAGAAAGCTACAAAAATAATATATATGTATAACATTAAAGAATTAAAGTGATCTTAAATTTGGTTAGAAAATAGATATGTGTTGTAAAGAAAGGCCCTGACCAGAAGAAAGATCTTGGAAATAATGAGTTATAAGGCCAAAAGAAATGAAGTAGGGAGCATGTCTGTTCAAAGAAGAACTAACAAGATAAGGGGAAGTTTCTAAAAAGAAGGCCTGTGACCCATAAGGGTGACTGCAGATGGCTTTAAATCAAACAAAGAGAATCTGTCTTAAAATGAGCTAACATAGCCCTTCTTCAACCCACACACCAGTGTTAAAGCCTATGAGAATCCAGGTGCAATGAGAAAACTGTTGGACAGCAAGAAGGAGGGGAGGAAACGAGATTATAAATCTTAACTGGATTAAGACTAGAAAATAAGATGAACTGTCTCAAATTTTTTTTTAGCTGAAGTCAATAATTGGCAATGACACTTGTTTGCTAATAGGCATAAAAATAAACTCTTAAAGGGTCCATTGCAAACACCTGCCTGACCATGCTGGAGCTGACCAAAATGGGTCACCCAAGGGTTTAGCCCCTTTGTAAGTATCTTGATCAAACGCTTATAAATGTTTTGTTACTATTAGGGTGTAGTAAACTGCTTATTAGTTAGGCTTTTTAGGCATGTCTAGAGCAAATGCATGAAGTACCATTTGGCCTTTGTATTTAATAAAAGAATTTATGGTCAAATTGGTGTTTGGTGATTTTAGTATTAATTTCAAATATTTTAAATATTTCTAACAATAAAGAAATAAATATATAAAGAAAACTGGAAGAATGGGGACACCGATACTAATAAATATAAATCAGAATCTGGGCACTGAAGAAAATTCATAAGTGAAGCAAAGAATCACAAGAAGAAGTTTAAGGTCAGCAAATTTAAAAAACAATAAGAAGGAGTTTAAGTATACTAGGAACAAAAAGTATTCTAACAATGGTATTGGTTCATTACTAGATGGAAATGGCACAATTATTAATGCAGAAAACAGAAGTGTTCAATATGTTTTGTGGTTCTGTATTTGGAGAAAGAAACCAAATGTGTAGTCATGTCAAAGGATACTACTCTTTCCAATTCATTAGTAACTCTGGAGGATGTTAAGTAGCAGCTACTCATGGTAGACATTTTTAAATCAGGTTGTCTGGATAATTTGGTTTCAAATGTTTTAAGTGAACTGGCTATGGAACTTGCTAGACCATTAACTTTGATTTACAATAAGTTTTGGACCACTGCGGCAGTTCCAGAAGCCTGGAAGAAAGTTAATATTGAACTAATATGTAAAAGGGTCCAGGGGATGACCAGGGAAATTATGCGGTTGTCAGTCTAACATTGTTCCCAAGTAAGATAATGGAACAGCTGATATGGGATTCAATTAATAAAGAATTAAAGGAGGGTAATACAATTAACACCAATCAATATGAGTTCATGGAAAGTAGATTCTACCAAACTAACTTGCTATCTTTTTTGGGGTGAGCTTTTAAGAATGGTTGATATAGTGTTGATGTAATAGACTGAAAGGCATTTGACTTGGTACTGATTAAAAAACTAAAAAGATATAAAATTAACTGGGGCAGATTAAAAGCTGGCTATCAGAGGTCTCAAAATGTAACTGTAAATGGGGAATCAGAAACAAACAGGTATATTTCTATTCCTGCAGGGACAGGTTTTTTGGCCCTAAGCTATTTAATGTTTTTATCAATGTTTTGGAAGAGAAATAAAATCATCAGTGGCAAAGCTTGCAGACGACAAAAAATTAAGGAAGTGGAAAATAATGAAGAGGACAGGACACTGATAGAGTGATATTGGTATGCTGGGTACAAACACTATGTATTTTAATATGGCTAAATGTAAATGTATACTTCTAGGAACAAAATATGTAGGCCATACTTACAGGATAGCAGACTTCATCCTGGAAAGGAGTGACTCTGAAAAAGATTTGAGTATCGTGGTGGATAATCAGCTGAACATAAGCTCCCAGTACACTGTGGCCGAAACAGCTAATGCGACCCCTGGATGCACAAACAGGGGAATCTTAAATAGGAGTTGAATGGTTACTTTACCTCTGTATTTGGCACAGGTGCCAGTGCTACTGGAATATTGTGTCCTGTTCTGATGCCCACAATTCAAGAAGGATATAGATAAATTGGAGAGAGTACAGAGAAGAGCCAAGAGAATGATCAAAGATTAGAAAACCTCCCTTATAGTGACAGATTCCAGGAGTTCAAACTACTTATCCTAACAAATAGAAGATTAAGGGGTGACTTGATTATAGTCTATAAGTACATATGGGGGAACAAATATTTATTAATAGGCTCTTTAAGAAGAGAAAGATAGAACATGAGCCAGTGGCTGGAAGTGGAAGCTAAACAAATAAAGAAATAAAGAAAGAAATAAAAGAAAGAAAGAAAGAAAGAAAGAAAGAAAAAGAAAGAAAGAAAGAAAGAACGAACACCTTTTTAAGTGAGTGTAATTAGCCATTGGAACAACTTATCTAGTGTTGCAGTGGATTCTCTATCACTGACCATTTTAAAATTGAGGTTGGATGTTTTTCTAAAAGATATGCACTAGGAATTATTTTATTTTATTTGGTGGGGGGAAGTTCTATGGCCTGTATTAGACATGGTATCAGACTAGATGATCACAGAGGTGCTTTCTGGGCCTATAATCTATAAATACTTTCAAAGAAAAGATAGATTTATTTTGTATTGAACATTAATAAGAAGTCTAATGATTAAAAGGAGAACTATAACAATTATAATTAACTTAATAAAAACAGAGTTTTAAACAAACTATTAGTAATCATTTAACACATTCTTACCATTACCACTACGGATGACATGACTACAAGTTACTTCTCCTAGCACTAAAACTTTAGGAAAAGGAGAAAAGACCATGTATATTATAATACCTTCCAAGTTTTTGGGTGATTTTAATCCTTCTTACTTGCTTATTCATGAAAGCCCTCGACCTAGAAGGTCATTGTGCATTTAATGAATAGATATTTTTTGCTACGAATACATCCTTTGATTTTGGATGGGCAGATATTTGACTCAATAGCAGCTTTACAGATTGTAGAGATAAATGTTGTACTTAATATTTTAGCCCACTGGGTGAGATTCAAATTGTTCAATAGTCCACTTATAGAATTACTCTGTTTTAAATTCAAAAGGGGGAAGAGGAAGCCAGTCTCAGGTCTCTCTCTGCCTGTCAAAGACACACATTTGATAATTTATCAACTTCATATTGATGACTGAAAATGTAATTATTGCTTAGTGCTTTTTCAGGAGCCCTTTACTCTCCCCAACACTAAGCAAAAGAGAAACAAACTGAAAACAGAGACACCAGGGAAAATTTCAGTATGAGACTTTTCTATGTATTTCTTTCTTTTTTTTTTTTTTTTTTTTTTGGTAATGTTGTGAGTCTTTATTACAGATATCTGTTTAAAAATTCATTAAACTGAACCATGGAAGAGAGTTAGGAAGTGTTGAACAAAGGAGCATATAAACCCATGTTGACAGTTCCAAGACAGTCACCGGGTGAGTATAAGATTTTCTATTTTAATAACAGCTTATGGTCTGATGGTTCAAACACACAGTATGACCTAAAATGAGAAGTAATGTAGCAAGCTTTAAAAGCAGACGGGAGAATGATGAGATACTGGAGAAAATAGCCTGTAGCCACATAATCTTGGTCTATCAGCTCATTAGATCTCATAAACGGAGCAGAGATAGACCTTATTAATACTTGGGCAGAAGATCTATAATGAAAAATAATTCAGGTACTGCAGAAGTAGCACTGGCAAATCAGGAAGAGGCTGAATGTCTTTGGATGAAACAAACTGAAGTCTTAACTGTAATGTAAATGTTCTACCACATGCAGCAGAACTAGATGGGATTCCATATTTTAAGTCACTGCTCACAAATCTTTTTATTTATTTCCTATAAATGCATCATTCTCCCTCTCCTCTACCAACCCTCCTCCCCCAAAACCTCCCACTTATGCTTGTCTTTGGACCATTTATCCTGGATACCTCACAAAGCAAGAGGACTGGGGGAAATTTATACTATTGGAAAGGGGATTTCCCAATGGGACATACAATAAGCGTTTCTCTCCCTGGATGATCTGATAGCTCAGGATCTTCAACTAGTGATTCTTATAAGTACAGAAGAGTTATTTTTAGGTATTTTTAGAGGTTTAAGATTTGTAAGTTATTATTGTTCATTCTCTGTGAGGCATGGGCAGATGGACTCATAGAAACTAAGGGAGCTTACTTTCATAGGAAGGACATGAAAAATATTAATATTGTAATTTTATTCTGAAAAACGTGACATACACAAGTTACATGATGGTACAGAATAGAAGAGAATGTAGCAAAGATGTGACAGACAGCAGTACTACTAACAGAGAAACTTATTTTCTGACCCTAGTGTGACGGTGCTGTTCCTGGTGTGACCCACTGAGAGTGTCAGATCAGGATAAATTGCTTCCAAAAGGGGCAATTACAGCCCAAAGCTGGGGTTTCTCTACCCTAAAGGCAAACCAAACCAGACGAACAAAAAAGACTTTGGTTTCGCCCCACTGGCTAGCCACAAGTCACAAAAGCAATTCCCTTAGACACTCCAGCTTCCCAGTATCACCACCAGCAGCCACCTATCCTGAGGACAAATGGTTATGAAAACCAATACCCCAAATAAAGAAAACGGTTCTCCCCAATTCCAAAGAATCGGGCCCCAGACCCAGGTCAATATACAAATCAGATCTTACCCACAAATCACGCTGTAGCCAATCCTTTAGAATCTAAAATCTAAAGGTTTATTATACAAGGAAAAAGATATAGGTGAGGGTTAGGAATGGTTAAAGGAAATCAAATACATGCAGTAATGGCTTGCATCAGTTGTAGAATAACTGCAGGTTCAAATCAGAGTCTCTGGAATACATTCCCAAGAGGAATGGGTCATCAATCCTTTGGCCAGACCGCCCCTTTGTAGCAAAATCCCATCCAGAAGTAGGAGCCAGGCTGGAGGCTGGAGACTGGCGATTAAAGACGACCTGGAGGGCCTGGAGTAGGTTTATTTATAGTTTCTCCCAGGTGCAAGAACCTCTTTGTTCTTCGCTGTGGAAATTTACAGCAAAATGGAGTTTGAGTCAGTTGGGCAATTCCTGCCCCCCTTGCTAAAACACAGGATGTGTCTGCCTTCCCTTAATGGATCCATTGGATAGCTGATAATCCTTAATGGGCCATCAAGCATGGCGAGCAACACTTAACACCAAGGGCTCTGCAATGTCCCCAACAGCATAGCACAATATTTGGAAAGACAGACAGTACAGAGTCAATATTCATAACTTCAACTACAAAAATGATACACACATACAGATAGCATACTCATAATCAGCAGACCATAAGCTGATTGTAGACACCTTATATGACCCCCTTTACCTAAGATTTGGTGCCCCTACCGGACCTTAGTTGCACCATTGATCTATAGGATCCCAGATAATTTTAGTAACGTGACACCTAGCCATCTGGGCCAGTGTTACAAATGTTAATTCCCCTGTCACATGATAGGGGTCAGTATCTACTGACTCTGAGCGGCTAGTGTTCCAGAAAGATTTTATCAGAATATGTGAAGATTTGAGCAAGCTATGCAGGTGATCCCAAGGCACCCATGAATAATGTGGCCAGCAGACTCATGCCAATAAGACAGGCAGATCCAATGGACATGGATATGCATTATACCGCACATTCATACATTATGTATTATTCAGACATTTGTATTATTGTAAAGCCTAGGAGTCCTACTGGTAAACCAGGATCCTGTTGTACTAGATGTTGTACAAACAGAACAAAAAGATAGCTCCCTGCACAAAAAATACATGCATGCACGCATATATACACACACACAATGTTAATGCACCATACACACTAATTTTAAAAGGAAAATCTGACTTGCATTTGAAAAAAAATAAAACACCACCTTTTACTAAGATGTGTGGTTTGAACTCCATTCATTAATTTCTAGTTCTATCGAAAGAAACTACTGGCAAGTAAACAAGTCACTTTGAGGTAACACCGATGTCTATTTGTTAACATGACAATGCTGCAGTTTCTTATGAACAACATGATACACTATAATTCAACTAGACAGAAAACACAAATGATAAAAATACCCAATTACTAGCTGTTGGGTGCAATAAAATATGTAAATATTCCCTTTACACTGACAGTCCATAAAACTGCATTACAGCTAACCCCCAAGAAGAAGCTTAGGTCTCAGACATCAGAAGAATTTTAGAAACTTTCTTGTCATGTAGCAAGGCTGAGCCTGCTAATGACTTCTCCAAGGCTGCAGCCTTTACACCTGACATGACATTGTTCCAGATTCACATTAAACGCTGGTAAATTTCTTCCATCAGAGCAGTAAATAAAACAAACACACACTGCTAGAGGCATGCAAAACTACACATAAATAATAACAAATGAACATGAAGTATGTACTGGGCTTAATTGTGCCTATAGCAAAGCTGTCCAACCACAAGGGAAGCAGATATAAGCAGGTTCCCCAGCCTCCCAGCCTCCCATCCCTTGGGTGTAAGAGCCAAGCAGTAGTGCTTCCCCTGCATTCATGGGAGTATAAGAACTGTGTTCACAGTGTCCTAAAAGGGACAGGAAGTAGGCAATGCTCAGACCCTACACAGTCACAAGCCAACTGCCCCCACAGTGTGGAGGAAGGAAGCTGTGTCCAATAAAGAGGTGTAGTAATAGGCACCCTGGCTCTTCAAGAAAGACAGTCCTTTGAATAGGGATGGAGAATTTCATGGGGCTACGAAAAATGTCCTTCATAGGAGTAAATGAACACATTGGGCCAGATTCTTAATCCTTTGTGATGCCAGAAACTGGTTACACATCACCAGTACAGAATTACACAGAATGGGGAAGCTTCCTACTGGATATGAGCCTTGTTCTTATTACCTCTTCCCTTCGTGTGCATCCCTACCCTTGTGGGTGTCAGAACAGGGAAGGTGCATGGCAGAGACAAAGACATATGGTCCATGAAGGTCACTAAGCCAGTGGCAAAACTTATTGCTTAGAATGTAGCTGCTGTCAGTCAGTTCTGAGGGGCATCCAGAACAATGCTGGCCCTGAGAACAAGAGAGCCAAAAGTGATTTCCTAACACAGCTCTGGCACAGGGCAGAAACTTCCTCATTAATTCTTATCACAATGAAAAACTTCGTTCCAATCCTACAAGAGAGTCTGCGTGGCACCAGGGTCTTCCTGTGTGAAATCACTAGTAAGACTTGGGTCACCTTTGCCAGGGCAAAAAGGTTATTGGGTTCAAATTGAGCAACAGCTGAGTAGAGAAATACATGCACGAGAAATAATCTGGTTAAAAAAAATACTTAACTCCTTTGCCCCTCCCCCCCGCCCACAACTGTAAAAGTATATGGTACAAATAAAGTGTCAGATCCTTCTCCATGCTCAACAGTCTTAGGTAATGGGGACTTTCCATCAGGGAAAGTTATAGAGAGTTCTGTGAAGTGATATTGAGCAGTCAGAGGTTTGTGATTGTGTTTAAGCAAGGATGGTAGCACCCATACCTCATTTTAAACAGAAAGTAGAAGAATATTTTCTATTTTTCTAATATAGGAAATTATCATTATTGCACAAGATATTAAACTTGTGCCAATCACATACTTAAGGAAATGAAAAAAAATTAACATTTAAGTCCAATTGCAGTATATGAAAGGACCAATTCCCAGACCTAAGGATGAGAGGATGGAAAACGTTAAAATACAGGCAGGGTCTGATCAGAAACAGTCAAATAAAAAAGAGTCCCATTAAATTACATCATGTAATGGCAGATCCACTGCAAAATCCTACCTCAGTGCCTCATTGTGGTGTAGCAGTGACCCTGGCCGTCTGACAGCTATGGTAGCAGAGCCAGGTCTAACCATGCTACATAGGTGTCGGGCTATTCAGTCCATGGAGGGGGATTGCTCTCTCAGAGGAGAGAGCACTCTTTCCTTCTCCTCAGAGGTTGAAGGCTTGCTAAGGTTGAGGAGGTACGTATGCCTCCCACCCAGCCAGTGGGATGGCTCGAAGTCAACGGCTAAAAGCAACACAAGTAAATGGGCATCAGTTCCCTGCATGCCATGGAACCATTCTACAGTGGCGGAGCGGAAATCGAGCGAGGAGAGGCTGCTAAAAATGTCAGGTGCCAGGCCACCATGGAAAAGGACAACCCTCGCTGTGTGCACTTACAACTGTAGGTTGCTGGTGAGGGAGGAAACGTTGAACCATTTGATGGAGGAGAAGAAAAAGATAAGATGCGACATCCTCGGTGTCTGTGAAACCCAACAAAAGAAGGAGTTGGAAGTCAACTGGAAGGATGGAAACACTGTGAGGCTCGGAAAGGGAGATGGTGCTAGAAATGTCTCCAAAAGTCATATCATGCCAGCTAACATCAGCACATATTGGTGTGCTGCATCTTTAGATGGAGTCAAAAGCTACCAAAAGGTCATCCAGGCCTACGCTCCCAGAAGCGTAAGCGAGGACAAAGAAGTGAAAGAATTCTACCGAGAGCTTGAAAGAGCCCTCATGCAACAGTCCACTTACACTGTCACGATGGGAGATTTCAACTCCAAGGTTGGGTGAGGGAAAGCTGGCGAAAAGTTCATAGGGAGATACAGCAGCAGCGAAATGAATGAAAGAGGAGAATGGCTGGTAGCGATGGCAGAAACAAAAGAACTGTACGTGGCAAACACCTGGTACAAAAAGAAGACCGCAAGAAGGTGGATGAGCATTGCACCAAATGTGAAGAGCAAGAACGAAATCGACTATATTTTAGTCAAGAAAAGGCGCCTGATTAGAGCGAAGTTGATTTTCAACGAAGCAGTGGAAAAGAAGGCACTACAAATGGCATCAGGAAACAGCGGCCAAAGGCATTCAATGAGATGATAGTGACTGTGAAATGCTCAGGGAAATTAGTCTATTAAAGTAAAAAACTCAATAATAATAATGGGGGATTTCAATTTTCTCCATATTGACTGGGTACATGTCAACTCAAGATGCAATACAGCGATAAAGTTTCTTGAAACCTGAATTGACTGTTTCTTGGAGCAGCTGGCCCTGGAACTCACCAGAGGAGAGGCAATTCTTGATTTAGTCCTAAGTGGAGCACAGAATCTGGTCCAAGAGGTGACTATAGATGGACTGCTTGGTATTAGTGACCATAATATAATTAATTTTAATATCCCTGAGGCAGGAAAACCACCACAGGGACTCAACACTGTACCATTTAATTTGAGAAAGGGGAATTACACAACAATGAGGAGGTTAGTTAATCAGAAATTAAAGGATACAGTGCCAAAAGTGAAATCTATGCAAGCTGTGTGGAAACTTTTTAAAGACACCATAATAGAGGCTCAGCTTAAATGTATACCCCAAATTAAAAACATACAGCAAGAGAACCAAAAAAAAAGAGAGCCACCATGGCTAAAAAACAAGGTAAAAGAAGCAGTGAGAGGCAAAAAGGCATCTACTTATTAAAGCAGAATTTAAATCCTAGTGAGGAAAATAGAAAGGAGCATAAACACTGGCAACTGAAGTGTAAAAATATAATTAGGAAAGTCAAAAAAGAATCTGAGGAACAGTTAGCCAAAGACTCAAAAAGTAATAGCCATTTTTTTTAAGTTCATCAGAAGCAGGAAACCTGCTAAACAACCAGTGGTGCCACTGGACAATCGAGGCGCTAAGGAAGCATTCAAGGATGATAAGGCCATTGTGGAAAAACTTTGCATCAGTCTTCATGGCTGAGGCTGTGATGGAGATTCCCAAACCTGAGCCATTCTTTTTAGGTGACAGATCGGAGGAACTATCCCAGACTGAGGTGTCATTAAGGGACGTTTTGGAACAAATTGATAAATTAAACAGCAATAAGTCACCAGGACCAGATGGTATTCACCCAAGAGTTCTGAAGGCACTCAAATGTGAAATTGCAGAACTACTAATTGTAGTCTGTAACCTATAATTTAAATCAGTTTCTGTACCAGATGCCTGGAGAATAGCTAATGTGATGCCAATTTTTAAAAAGAGCTCCAGAGGTGATCCTGACAATTGTAGGCCTGTAAACCTGACTTCAGCACTGGGCAAATTGGTTGAAACTATAATAAAGAATAATAATGTCAGACATATAGATGAGCATAATTTGTTGAGGAAGAGTTAACATGGTTTTAGTAAAGGGAAATCATGCCTCACCAAACTACTAAAATTCTTTGTGGAGGTCAACGAGCATGTGGACTAAGGGGATCCAGTGGATATAATGTGCTTAGATTTTCAGAAAGTCTTTGACAAAGTCTCTCATGAAAGGTTCTTATGTAAAGTAAGCTGCCATGGGATAAAAGGGAAAGTGCTCTCATGGATTGATAACTGGTTAAAAGATAGGAAACAAAGGGTAAGTATAAATGATCAGTTTTCAGAATGGAGAGAGATAAATAGTGGTGTCCCTCAGAGGTCTGTTCTGGGACCAGCTCTGGAAAAAGGAGTAAGTAGTGAGGTGGCAAAATTTGCAGATGATACAAAATTACTAAAGATAGTTAAGATCCAGGCAGACTGCGAAGAACTACAAAAGGGTCTCTTAAAACTGGTTACTGAGCAATAAAATGGCAGAAGAAATTTAACATTGATAAATGCAAAGTAATGCAACTGGAAAGCATAATCCTAACTATACATATACAATGATGGGGGTCTAAATTAGCTGTTACCACTCAAGAAAGAGAACTTGGAGTCATTGTGAATAGTTCTCTGAAAATATCTACTTAGTGTGAGTGCCAGTCAAAAAAGCAAACAGAATGCTGGGAATAATTAAGAAAGGGATAGATAATAGGACAGAAAATATCATGTTGCCACTACATAAATCCACGGTACGCCCACATCTTGAATACTGTGTGCAGATGTGGTCACCTCATTTAAAAAAAAAAAAGATATATTGGAATTGGAAAAGGGTATAGAATAGGGCAACAAAAATGATTAGGGGTATGGAACGGCTTCCTTATCAGCAGAGATTAATAAAACTGGGACTTTTCAGCTTGGAAAAGAGATGACTAAGGGGAGATATGATTGAGGTCTATAAAATCCTGACTGGTGTAGAGAAAGTAGATAAAGAAGTGTTGTTTACTACTTCTCATAGCACGAGAACTAGGGGTCACCAAATAAAATTAATAGGCAGCAGGATTAAAAGAAAAAAAAGAAAGTATTTCTTCACACAACACATAGTCAACCTGTAGAACTCCTTGCCAGAGCATGTTGTGAAAGCCAAGACCATAACAGGGTTCAAAAAAGAACTAGATAAATTCATGGAGGATAGGTCCATCAAGGGCTATTAACCAGGATGGGCATGAATGGTGCCTGTACCTTTTGTTTGCCAGAAGCTGGAAATGAATGACTGGGGATGGATCACTTGATGATTCACTTGATGATTCTGTTCTGTTCATTTCCTCTGGGGCACCTGGCACTGGCCACTGTCGAAAGACAGGATACAGGGATAGATGTACCTTTGGTCTATCCTGGTCGAGCCGTTCTTATGTTCTTAAGGAGAAGGGAACAGCTGGAGCCACTCTAATTTCCTAAAAGGGTGCAGTACAGGCTCTTTACAACAGGTCTCTTCATGGGCTGGCATTCAGGTGACATTATCTCCACAATACTAAGTGAGGCCTCAATCCTGCATTAAGAACCACATGGGCAACCCAGCAATGAGCCCTGACTTAAATTGAGGGGGCTTAGCACACTGGTAGGCCCACATTTCTTAGCGTAGGCTTGGAGCCTGGAAGGTTGTATGTAGTGCCTGTGAAAAACAAGTTTTTCACTGTACTAACCACATTTCATTGCAGAACAAAATCAGTTCAACTGCAAAACTATTCGGTGCATCAGCAAAATTATTTGTTTTTTCAGCATTTATAAATGTCTCCTGAAAAAAGAGAGTCAACTTAATACTTTTATTCAAAACCTTGCCACCATTTTAAAATGGAAAAAGTCATTACAATTTTGTAGCATTTTCAAAGAAACTATATTCAAAGATTTTAAGCAAACAAAGCCCCTTAAATCCATTTTTGTGTTGTTAAAGCTAGCTAATCTCATTTACGAAGTAGGAGCTCAACAAACAACAATATTCTGGTAGGCTGCAGAATGTTAAGCACTCAAAAATGCAGTGCTGGAGCTCCTTTGGCAGCTTCCAAATTTACACATGGTTAGTCCTGAACAAGATGTTGTTTTGTAGCAGCAAAAAGAAGAAGATCAGTGGGCATTACTTCTAGAAAAGAAGAACACTGACAATGAAGACCTGCTTCTCATTTGCTACATTTATAGTCTACAACTTCTGAAAAAAATAGCACCACAGAGAGAATATACAGCATGTGTGTCAAGGTGCAGCTCGGCTTAAAGCTCTCTGACTGAGGGATCGTCTTAGATGGAGCTGCTACTTAGAACAGATAATGTCCACACAAGCAAGCAGACATGGGGGTTTGATTCTTCACTGCTCTGCACTTTGTGTAGACGTCCAGTTGCACAAAGTGTGCGAATGAACACGAACAGTGAATTAGCATGTAGGGCTGCAGAGAATTAGGATATCAAAAACATTGAAATTACATGACTGGGTACTTATATTTTTCATATTGTTCACAGCTTTCAGTAGTGATCATGACCAACATGAGTCTTATTTGTTCTAAACATTTCTAACAAATCATCACCTCCCAGAGAGCTCTAAACTCAAGGCAATTATTGCTCTTTTGCTATAATACAGATTAAAAAGTGTAACTTAAAGTTCACTTCTCTGAAAAGTGAGTAGGTAAAAATGGCTGATATGTACTCAACAGATCTGCTCCCTGTGTGTATTCAGAATAATAGCTACTGAGAAAAAAAACTTTTGCTGTTTTTTACTCCTGTTATCAGGTAAGAATGAGCTCATAAATTGTAGAAGAATTATCTACACAGTTACATCTGTGAAAACCTAGCAAAGAAAGTGGGGGTTACCTCCCTGTCATTGAGAACATCATCTGATAAAAATGGGGTTGCAGATGTAACTGAGAGCCTAATATTGCCTACATAAGACTGATTATGATGTTTAAGAAGAAAACCATCCCTCTTGGCTCTCAGAACCAGGGCGAGTTTGCTGGAGCTATCATTTAGAAAGGACATATTTCTCTTGTTTATTAAATACACTCAATTTACAAGAGTCTTTGAGACACAAGACACTTTTAAGATGAGAATTGCCCTTCTAGAGTCTCCCAAGAAACATCCATTATTGAGCCCTCTCCAGGAGTTAATCAAAGTATTTGTTATATTATAGAATAATAATGAACCTGAAAAAAAACACTGTGCACATTCAGAAATTCAAGGCTGTCAAGGATGCCAGAACAACAGCCCTAAGGAACAAAGTCCTCTGTTTAGCTAAACAAGTACAGCATGGGCACTGTAAATACAAACTTCCAACATGTGTCTGCAATAATTCATCTCACTAAGTGGGAAGATAATTTGGGGAATACCCATTCAGCCTCCATTAATGACAATACATACATTGGCCTTTCTGCTGTCAGCCAGCTAGTAACAATTGTTGTAGTTGCATGTGTGGATTGTGAAGTATACCCTGAGAACAAAATTAAGAGAACCACCAAATGGTAAACTTTTTGGTCATCACTAACCTGAGCTCATTTCAAACTGGTGATTACAAAAATAAAAAGGTTACTCTCCTGAGCGACACAGTGCTTCACTAGAAAAGTCACTTCCATGCATCTCAAAAAATGTTTTCCAGTGCATTTAACTTGATAGAGGAACTATATCTGTGAGCTCCCTTTAAATACAGTCTTCCTAACTTTAGCAGCCCCACAACATTCACAGACTTTTTGCAGTTCTGTTGTACCAAAGACAACCCTACAACATTCCTTCAAACTTCTCACTTCTCTTTCTTTTGACTTAATCCTTGCTCTTACTTTCTGTTCTTCCTCTAATTTTCCCCTCCATCATCTCATTGATTTTATAACCTTCAGTATCTCCTCTCCTCCACTTATCCTTAATTCTCTACAACTTTCTTCCCCTTCCTTCCTTCTACTACCTACATTTATCTGATATCTTGGAAAACAGAAAATACAATTAATAGTATTCAACATGGTTTCATGCAAAAATAGGTTGTCAAATGAAAATCATATTCTGTGATGAGATGATGAGTCTAGTTGATAGATGTAACTGTATTGGCATAACATACATTTGCCTATTTCCACTCTGCATTCTGATTTTAAAAAAATTGCACTATAAAAAAAGTTAATATGGCATATAGTTATTAAATGACTCAGAGATGGCTAGTAGATCCCAAAGCATAATTGTCAGTGGGAAATTATCCACCAGTGGTCTTGTCCTAGTGGGGTCCATCAGGGGTTACTACTGCGCCCAGTGCTATTCAATACTTTTATCAGTGGATTCGGAGGAAAATAAAGTGATTGATATTTGCAAAGAATATAAAATTGGTTGCATGGTGAACAACAAATGAGGACAGAATATTGATACAAAGAAATTTGGACCTCTTAATAAACTGGGTGTAGGCAATCATGTTTTCAAAGTTAAACTCAAGATTATATATCCATGAACAAAGTATATAGGTCAGACTTACAGTATTAGGGACCGCATCCTGGAGAACAGTGACTCTGAAAAACATTTAAGAGTCATTGCTGATATCCACTGAACATGAACTCCCAGTGTGATAGTGTGGAAAAAAGGGCTAACGTGATCCTTTGACGTAGAAACAGGAATAATATCAAGTAGCAGTAAGCAGGCAATATTACTTTTGTATGCAGCATTGGTGAGATTCCTCCAGTGATACTGTGTCTGGTTTAGGTTACCGTACTTTAAAAAGGATGCTGAAAAACTGGACAGATATCAAAGACCGTTGATAAGAATCATCTGTCATCTGGGAAACATGTCTTATAATGACAGATTAAAATAATTCATTTTATTTAACTGAAGAGAAGCTTCAGAGATCCATAAAGTATCTAAAGAATGAAAGAGATATCTGATGCTAGAGGGTTCTTCGAACTAGCAGACGAAGGCACAATACAATCCAGTGCCTGGGAATTTAATTTAGCAAGTTCAAAACTCATATGTGACAAAAAT
Organism: Dermatemys mawii; assembly: GCA_007922305.1. Classification (NCBI taxonomy): domain Eukaryota; kingdom Metazoa; phylum Chordata; order Testudines; family Dermatemydidae; genus Dermatemys; species Dermatemys mawii. The sequence goes on along the minus strand of ML677334.1, from coordinate 80,554,589 downwards.
GTTTAATCCATGAGGGTTACAGGACACAGTCAGTTCTCCATCAGTTGGAGATATAAAGTCAGGATAGGTTTTAAAGTCAGGATAGGATGTCTTTTTGCACAAATTCAGCTTCAGGCAGAAATCATTTAGGAAATTATATGCTCTGTTTGATACAGAAGGACACTGTAGTATTAGCTTAATGATCTCATCTGGCCCTAAAAAAGTAAAGCTCAGTAAAATAAGTGCAAAATGGGGCACAACCAGCTCCTTTTCCACAACCAAAGTGGCTCCCCAGCAGTGGAGAGTGTTGTTCTGCTGTACAAAGGATGAGTGTGTGTTGTGTGTGCGGAGGGGAGGAGGGAAGAGGGAGATAAGAGGAGGAGAAGAGAGCACACAGAGCGAGTTCACAATCTTCATAGCATGGCTCATGAAAGCAAACAGAGTGGGAACTGGCTGGAGGATCCACTGTTACACAGACCCCTTCCTCCCCACACTGCAGAGGGACAAGTCACTGCCTCAGGGATGCAGCTGCTGAATGTCCTGGTAATGATTTCTTTCCTCCACTTCCCACAAGGAGCTACTCAATTCGCAGCCCAGTATTTGATTAGATTACATTGATTCAGATTATAATTAAACATAAGTAACTATGTAATGTTATCATTGAAACCCATTTTCTTCCCCTCTTCCCATAAACTCACTTGATTAATCTTCAACTCATCGCAACACATCTAAAATAAATTGTAAACGCTTTGAGCAGGGACTCACTGTTTCCTTTATTAAGTCTTTAAAGTGTCTAGCACTTTAGTTTAATGTAAATAACCAATGACTACAAAAAATAAAATTAAATAGATCTCAATACTTCAGGAGATTATGATTTCAATTCCACTGTATTATAAAGTTGAAGTATCCAATGAAAGTTAGTACAACACAATACACACCCTATGCAGGTTCAAACATTTAATCAGTGGGTGCATTGCAAGAACAGAGATTCAGTGAACAGATGCACTCTACATTTCACACACAAAGAGACAGACACAGAGTAACTGGGTTGGCCCTTTCTACTTGGTCAGCATTCTGGGATATCTGCCCAGCAGATAGAAGATACAAATTTTAAAAATGTTAGTTATGCTGCACTGAGCCAATATTGGCTTGTGGACCACAGGAAAAACCTAATGGCAGTCATCCAACTTCCACTAGTAGACATCACCACAGAGAAGACACACACACAATTAAAATCCAAACTGGGGAAACAAACAGGCACAAAAATGGATTCCTACTTCAGTTTGTTCAAATAATGCCTGTCCAACTGGCCAAGAGGGCAGAGAAAGGCTAGATTTTACAGAATTTCTTTAGCACAGGGAACATTTTCAAAGAAGGGAAGAAATACTTGTACAGAAACTATTTCCAGTGGAAGATAGAAACTGAAGCTTGTATCTCAGTCAGAGGCACCGCAGCTTTGAAGTGAGCACTAAGAATTTTATTTGATTATGAGGTGCATAAAAATCCAAAAAATAATAATGATTAATTATACAATGGCAGGGTTAAATAGAAAAGGAAACCTTAAATCTTGTAAAACCAGAAATGTTCTGTTAACTCAGAAGTGGATTAGAATGTTCAAAGTGCTCCGGGACTCGACACCATGTAAAGGCTGATTTATACTTCAGGCATCATAATGCCTACCTACTTCAGAATGACAAATTGCACTGAGCTGAAATCGCAATGGCAGCCCCAGAGCACTAACAGCAAATGTCTTCCATCTTAATAGCTGGGCCTCTGCAATTCTATTCACTTAAAATTCTGAGCATTTAACACTTCTTGTTGCATCTAAATCCAGATACAAAAACCTTCAAATCAAACTATTTACCTCAAGTGAAATCTGCCTTGAATAATTCATAAGCAGCAAGGAAGCTAGAAGAGAAAAATGCTGAAGAGGGTTTTAATGAAGTCTAGAGTTTCAAAAATAGTGGTATAAAAGCTATTATGGATCTTTTCAAAACCTATGAAAAGGAATATCAGTCTCTGTAACAATGAAAGATCCAAGTTTCTTCTTGTCGGTGACTGATGCTGCTAACAGAATCACGCAGATTATTTCAGAGAAAGGGGCTCTATTTGAAAATGTAATACTGATGAAGGATCTGAAGTGTTCAAATTGATTTTTATTCTTCCTGGCTCTGTGAAGAAGTATTGATCCTTAAAATTGCTATACTAAGCTGCTTTTCCATTAGAATAAAATATGAAAGTCAAGTAAACACGCTAAGCTCAAGACTAGCATTATAGCACCTGTCTGGCAAAGCTATTACAACTTGCAGAGGCTTAGAGTGGAAATATTAGACACAATCAGCTATTGTATATTATAACTAGACATTCCACTGAGAGTAGGCAGGTTCTGTACTCTGATGTTTCAAACAAATCATGTCTGCACAGCAATTATTTGGTTGATTTCTCTGGGATTTCTACTGAGCTGTTGTGCCAGTGACAATGGAAGAGTAGCAGATTTTTTATGGTGAAAAAAAAAATGTGCCATTGGCTGAACTGCAATTCAAAATGGAAAGAAAAAAGTTCTGAAGTTTTTATATCAGAAATGTCAAAGTAGGGGTGGAGTTAGAAACTGAGACAAAAGTACTAGCTTTGGAAATTTAAGTAACAAAAATGTTCCTTTCAATTTATCTTAAAGTATTCATATGACTGTTATTAATACACTATATAGAACCGGCCTATGGATGATCTGATTATCCTAAGCCAACATAAGCCATCTAACCAAAATACTTTTTACGTCTCTTAAGATCACATACATAAGGGGAAATTACTTCACATGTAATCTTAAGACAGACCTTCATGACTTCCACTTATAAAACACTTTGGGCTGTAGAGTTAAAATCCACCTCTAGTTTAATAATTGGAGTTTCAGACTTGCTTTTGCAGATGGCAAAAGATACTGTTACACTGATTCTCCCAGACAGTGTTAATGAAACACAAAAATATAGCACTATTAAAGAGGCTCCTGGGTGAGGAGAAGAGAAGGTTTTTTTGTTTTTTTTTTCAAATTCTAACACACACATTATTCTATTTCTCTGCTGTTGAGTCCAATACAAAATAAATCAACAGGAAACAAAATTCTGTAACCTTTTACAGTGTTAAGGTTAACTTTGAAGCTTCTCTTTGTGCTGATTTCTGACATAGCTTCTTTAAAGTTTATTAAAAGTTTAAGTGTAGTATGATAATCTGCCACATTCCACTTTACACACTGGAGAGGAAGGATATTCCAGTGGATAGAGCACTTGCTTAGGGCTCAGGAAACCTGAATTAGTTCCCTGCTCTGTCAAGGACTTCCTGAGTCACCTCAGGCAAGTTAACTTATTCTCTCCATGCCTTATTTTCATCCCCATCTCTAAGATAGGGAAGATCTGTACTTAGTTACCTCACAGGAGTGTTGCAAGGATAAATACATTCAAAACTGTGAGGCTCTCATAATAAAGTAATGTGTGGGGGAGCGGGGAAGGGGTGGTACCTATGATAACCAGAGACAGACAGACACTGGGTATTTCCATGAAGAAGCGTACAGGGCATTCTGAATGAGTGAAGTCCTTGAGTGCACAGCTTTCCAATACAAATCCTGAGGCAGGCTGCCAGACCTGCTCAAGGCTTCACATCTTACAACTGGAACATCAGAAAACAAAGTATTGTACAGAGGTCCTGATTAAATTAACCACACTGTGCAGGAGTAGAGAAATTAGGGTACAGAAGGGAAACTGCAAATAGGGAAAGAGTTGTCCCAATATTACTAACCCTTTTAAAAAAAAGTTCAAATATTTTCTCAAGTGAACTAATCCTAAAGTGCTGAGGTTTGGTCTTAGTTTGTTTCTCTCATCAGGGAAAAGCAGATCTTAGAACCAATGTACATGTCTGTAAATTTGTACCCAGGGAATAATCAAGACTAAAACAGAAAGGGTGATGCTGCTGTTGGTCAAGAATACTTGTAATTGGCAGAATACCGCTAGGAAATTGCAATAATTGCTACTGAGCGATATGACTCAAGTTCATAAGCACCAAATTTGTTTGTGGTTTTAAAGAGAAATAAAGAAATGGAAATAGGCTTCTCCTAAAGCTTCTCTTCTTGCCTACTTTAATTCCTGCAGCATATTGCACACAGAGAAGAAGCCAAGGAAAGGAGTTCTCTGAATATGGGAATGCCCAGCAGTCTGCAGAAGGAGACTGTATTCCTTTTGCATCTTACTTGTTATAGGGGTTTTGGAGTGGAACAATTTTAAAGTGATCCCAAGTAGAATCATTGACGAAACAGTGTATCAAGCCTGACCAGTGAAATCACAGCATTCAATGTTAGTTTTAAACTGTGGGGCAATCTCAGTGGAATAACATACTGGGGTTGTTTTTAATATGGAGATGCTCAGCTCTAGGGAGACAGTCTCATCTTTTTAAAAAAATTAGAGGAATTCATACGTCTGGCAGGCCTCTGCATTGTACCGATTGGTAATTTGAAGAAATATCTTTCTTGCATTCCCTTTCAGATGTTGGAGTAGAAAGTGTTTGTATAACCAATGTAAAAAAAGGGAGATTTAAACACTATCTTCTCAGGGGTTTGGACTGTTTTGTAGCCCCAAATTTCCAACTCTAATTTATTGTCACTGGTTCAGTATTTGATGAGTCTGCCAAAGTTTTGCACATTTCATCGTAGTGAGATAATAATCCCACGAGTCTCTCCCACTCCCTCAAATAAAGAGCTATACCAGACACCTAATAGCCAAAGGACTAACCTACCAGCTACCAAAGTCCAGTGAGGAAGATGGGTGGCCCCCACTGAGTAGAAGCATATGCCCAGATGAAGAGCTATCATTTCCCAAACATAAGGAAAGGGAAGGTGCTAAGGTATCTACCAGGGTGATATTCTTGGACCCTTCTTCAGAGTTCAGGTTCTCATATCAACATTTAGCCAATAGACATCAGATGAGTTTCAACATGCCTTTAACCTCAAAAAAGGGGCGGGGGGTGAAGAAACAGAGAGAGAAATAATCGCAGATTATTCTGTGCTGGACATAGTTCCACATTGCATTGCTTAGGAAAACACAAGGAGATATTCTGCCTCTTGGATCTACCTGGCAACATTCACAATACACCTTTTAAGGAGTGCATACACTCCTCCCTGCATGTCAAAGTACTCTGAAGGTCAGTTGAGAACAAGACTGCAGGGATATGGCCTTAACTCCTCTTACTCCTTTCTTGCCCTCTCTGTGATGCCAGCATTCCTGAGAAAGTAAAGTGGGAGGAGTCCCTATGCTTCCCTGAGCACAGGAACCATACATTTGCACAATGGTCAGAGAGAGGCTCGTTGCAGTCTCACCTCCCTTACCCCCAGCCCCCACCATAGACATCAAGGACCAATCATAGCCAAGTCCCTGAATAACCAAGTACTAAAGGTCACGGACTGCAAAATTCCCTGCGAGGATTCATTGTATGAATTTACTAAAAGACATTTTATGACAGTTAAGATTTAAAATACATGGAGAAAAGGCTAGAGTGAAGTGAATAAATAAGGACTAATGATACAGCACCATTCATGTCTCTTCCTACTTTCCTATTCGGAAATGAGAGGGAAAAATCAAGGTGCGAGGGGATGAGAGTTGCTAATGCCAGCACTTTCTTGATTTCGCTCTAATTTATCTCTTTGTAAGTGGTTACATGCTGATGAAATTTTCAACTCTTTCACTAACAGCCTATTTGCAAAGCAGGAGTCCCTTCTTTCACTGAGTAACTAAGTACAATTGTCTATAAACTCTGCTGGAATAATTTTGTTGACTGTTAGTACTTACCATTTTCCACTCCTAGTAGCATTGCTTTTATTGTACATGCAAAGTTAAAAGCTGCATGGTAGTCAAACTGCCACTTCTTAGTAAAGGTGTGGAAAACAGCTGTTGAAATGTACTTTTGTGACACTGGATACCTTCGACCTTAATAAATTGCTTTCTTAACTTGGCACTAATAATGAAAGAAACCTGAAGAAAATGGTTTTTTAAACAGAACTTTGCAACCTTTGTAACCATCAAGTGACCTATGTAGGAAGATAAGGTTCTTTAATAGCTTATATAATTAAAGCAAAAAACAAAACCATATTGACATACACATCCCACATAGGTAGTAGTATTATCCAGGACCACTTCACCTGCACTGTGGCCACTAATCTGTCTTTCGAAGAACTACTACAAGAATACCAAGGGCCTAGTTTTACAATCCTTATGTCAAATAATCCTTCGTCATCCATGTGACTGAGAAGCTTCAAGGAGCACAATTTTATACATAAGTGCTTACATGCTTTGAGACATACTTGGTACCAACTATTTCGTGGCAGAGCTAATAGCAGAGTAGGGCGGCAACTACCTCGTAGCAGTCCTTAGATGTACATATGGCACCTTTTCAAGCATATTACACAGCTGACAAAAGGTGCACAACATGAATTTTCATATGGGGCTGAAGAGTAAGCCTGCCCCACACTTTCCCAACATCAGTGATTCCTATTCTGCAGGGCTGGGACCAACTTCCTGTTCCAGGCATTCACCATGGTGCAGAGGGTCACATGCTGCTGTGTCCCTGTGCTCCATGTTGCATCCCATTTGCTCAAATTTGGCCAGGCCAAAGGATGGGCCAAACCTGAATGGTGCTTCAGCCCTGTGCCCCAAATTGCAGTGCCTGGGGTGGAAGCCAGGTCAAGCCCCACTGGCCAGAGCTGCCACTGCCAGATGAGTGCAGAGTGGGTTCATTCTCTAACCCACCACTGATGAGCCACTGCCCCTGGCTGCAAAACCTAGCTTTATCTCTGGTGCTACTGACTGCAGCTGAACATCCATTTAACAGCAGCACACAAGCTAGACTCCAGGGCCTGAGCAGAGACTTACTATTGTAAAAGTAAACAAAATGGCTAAAAAGCAAGACTACAGAAACCCTACCTCAAATCTGATAAAAGTTAAATGAGGTTACTCTAAGGAAGGTAAATATCAATACCTGGAAAGACAAGACAATGTACCAGATAAAAATTACCCCATTTTAAAATAAAATGCTCAATAATAATACTGCATCATCTATTCATAAAAACGCACCTATCAGGGATTCCTTTTGGTACTGATTTATATACAGTGCTTATTTCTGATAAAGGCCCCCAAAGGGCTTTTCAATCACTGAATAAAGTCTCATTATCACACCCATTTTACAAATGGGTAAACTGAGGCTCTGACATTTAACTCATTTCCTGTGTGGTAATATGACTAATTGGGGATTAGAATCCAGGTATCCTAAATCCCATGCCACACAAACTGAAATTATAAAATAAAATAAATAAATAAAAATAGATCACCAGTATAATCTATACTACACAGAAATCCAGCATCTTACATAGAACATAACAAATGTTAAAGAAAATTACAGCTCAACCAATCTCTTAAATATCAAGAAAAATACCAGATAAATAAGGAATTACTAATACTTTATTAAAAGAAAAATGCTTTGAAATAAAACATATTTCAAATATAGACAGAATACTAGGATGTCACAATAGGCCAGGGGATGGTAAATGCAGATAATGTTCCCCTTTTGTCCTATGTTCATTATCTCTTACCTAGGAAACACTGCAATTATATGGTTATTGTTTTTAATACATTTGATGGTTCAGCATCAAATGAAGTAGAGATATATGTATGAAGTAAACACTGGATAGTTAGTAGTCCTGATGTTGACTCATTAACTGCAACTTTAATCTGTTTACATTTTATTGGCTATTTGAGCCTAGAATCCAGTAAATGTCCATAGGTTTTGAAGTAAAAATGAAATGACAATTCACACGACAAATACATAAAATTTTATTTAGGTTAATCTTACCCCAGCTTTTAGTTATTCACCATGGGCACAAAAATGATGCAAAGTTTGAATCATTCTTCAAATTTGTTCACAGAGATATTGAATTTAACTTGCAAATGTTGATAATTCAATCCATCTCAGAGTGATCTGTCTAATTAATGCATTTTCATTGTGCATCTGTATATCTTACATACGGAGTTTTGCAAATGGAAAACTTCTTTTGAAGTGCTAAATTATGAAACAGCAGAGAATCCTTTGAATCTTGCAAACAGAGCTCTGTAAGATATTTTCAGGCTCAAACTCTTCAACTCCATCTCATTTTTCCTTAATACTCATTTGCTACTGATAACAATTTATGGCTAGTTTAAGCAGGAAAAAATTAGATAATTAAGCTGTTATTTTGTGCACTGCATGACATTATTACAAATGAGAATCTAATCTCCCAAGGAGAATAAAAAGAATGTAGGAGCCCAATTATTTGTAATAAAACCTTTGATTTCACCAATTATTATCTGGTTATATTTGGACCAAAAAGATTGCATATGGCCCATGTGTGTTTGTGTCTATGTCTAGTGATAATACTTTGTGAGGATTTTTCCTCCTTCTAAATGCTGTTTTAACTCCTTAAAAGGTGTTCATCATGGCAGCTTCTTTTGCTGCCTTTGATGGCTAATGTATGCCACAGACTAACATTTGTACTAGGAAATATCTCCTAAATTCTCTTATGACTTGATCCAAAGCCCATTGAAGTCAATGGGAGTTTTTCCTTTGACTTTAGATAACTTTTAATCAGGACTGTAAGGCCAGATTTTCAAAAGGACTCAGCACCCAGCATCTTGCTGAGAAAAATGGCTGTTCAAAAAAGCGCTGATCGCCAACCCTTTGAAAATTAGTAGTCTCCACTAAAGCATCCAAAACTTTACAATTAGTCACTTCTGAAAATCTTTGCCATTAAACACTATATCTATATATCTCTATATATTCCATAATTAAAGAAATATATAAGAATAAAACAATTAAGATTGCATAGTTAAGAACTGAACGGTAGGGGAATCCCAAGGCTTATTTTTGCTTCCTTGTATGTATATGTTATAATCAGCGTTAGCTAAAGTTTTTCATTCAAGAAGCTGGTTAAAAAGCTGTCTCGATTTCTCTTTTTTTTGGGGGGGGGGGCTTAAAGAGGACTTTTAAAGTTTATTTATTTTAATTTTTTTACCACGCATCCCCATCTCTCTCACCTTACTCACCGCCCGCTTTTTCTTTTAGTGAAAGAAAGAGGCAGGTAGTAGAGGAGAAAAGTTTGTCAGAACCCCCTACACTATCATTTTCTTGACAACCATTGGCACAACCTTTTGTTAGGTGCAATTCAGCGGATTGCAACGTAGCTAGCGTCCTCCATTCCATGTCCACTTAGTCCATGCTAGGACACAGGTAAACCATATGTGGCAACATTAAGTAGCAAAGGTTGCGAGAGTCAGAGAAAACTACCGGAGTGCTCTCACTCTGGTGACCTCAATAAAGAATATTTGCATATCCCTAACAATCAACGACTTGTCTCTTTTCTAACCCAAGATACATTATGGGGATGAGACAGTTAACTACAAAGCTAACACTGCTGAAAACTTAAGTGATCTATTTTACTATTAGTCTGTAGTACTTATGCTGTAATGTTCCACCCACACACAAATCAGTTTGACTCAGGTCAGCAAACACTCAGGGACCAGATCCTAGGATACTAGTAGGAGCACGGGTCAGAGCCCAAATTCCATTGTGACTTAGGTTTAAGCGCTGTCATTTTGCAATGCGGATGCAGGTCAAGCTGTAGGTCCAAGTCAGAAGGTCTGTGTAGTGCAGTATGGACGTGTTAGCATGGCTGCCAGACCCAGGTACAGCAACTGTACGCCCAGGTTTACAGTGGCATGCAGATGCTCAAGCATGGCCTTGGAAACATGTTTAGTGTGCAGTGTAGACATACCCTTCAAGTCTTAAACTCTGATTAAATCCTTGCTCCAGATACTCCCTGAGCCAGAAAGCCTTCTCCTCCTCCATATTGTGAATGGCACCTAAGTTGCCTCGTGAATAAAAAAATTGAAATGTTTCCTTCTGAAAATGTAGAAATAAACTGTTTCAACATTTCTCATTCTTATTATTTTCTAACAAAATAGTTGGTCAACATGGGTGGTGTGTGAGCCCCCCCTTCAGTGAAGCTAGACATGTGACACCCCCCTTTACACGCGAGGCCCCACTCCTACCGCTCCCCGCCATCTGTTGAAGCCTCAAGCCCCTCTTTCCTTTCGACCCCTCTCCTACAGCCAGAGGAGCCCAGGCTAAACCACTCCGGGCTACCTGCTGGGCCACCTGCTGGCCTCAATGCTGGGTTACCCATTGGATTTCATCCAAAATGTCTGTTATACATGGAGTAGTGCAGAATATTCCAAGATGCTACACATGTATATCTAAAATTGTGTGGAAAAAGTGCACCAGATTGACACTCTCTTTGATGCTCCTCCCAAGAGCTGGAAGGAAGGAGCTACTCTCTTTTATACATTGGGAGCTTCTCAGCTGGAGCAGATCCCACATGTAGAGTTTCCATGGGAACTTGGTGTAAGGTGTAAGAGTACTTTTGTACTCTTTTGTATCCCTTCCAACTTTACAAGTTCCATGGGGCAGAGTATGGCTATATGGGTGATTAGACAGTTGACTGCCAATTTACCTTTACTGTGCACTTCACAAGCTTACCAAATATATATTGTGATGGAGTCAGACCAGAAGGATATAGGAGAGTGCTGGAAGGCAGGTATATTAGTCTCAGGATGTGCAGGTCCCTGTTCCCTGGATAGCCAAACAAAGGCTACTCCAGGCCAATCAAGACACCTGAGGCCAATTAAGAACCTTCTAGAAAGGAGTAGAAACAGCTAGCCTCATTGGGACACCTGAAGCCAATCAGGGACTGGCTGAAACCAGATAAAAACCTCCCAGTTAGTCAGGTGGGTGTGGGTGTCAGGAGCTGTGGAAGGAAGTTATGCTGTTGGTGAGACTGAGTGTTGGACAACATATCATACTGAAGGAAGGAGGCCCTGAGGTAAGGGTGAAGTGGAGTTTGAAGAAGCGGGGACTGCTGTGGGGAAGTAGTCCAGGGAATTGTATTGTGTTTTGTGCCTAAAAGGTCAGCCATCTTAGCTGATACTATGAGAGTCCCTGGGCTGGAGTCCGGAGTAGAGGGCGGGCCCGGGCTCCCCCCTTTTCCATCTTCCATACTGGCCTGTGATGAAGGTAACTCACTAGGTGGTGACTCTTGCCAATTATACTGAGAAAGGGAGGTCACTCTGGGGCCTAGGTGAGTTTCTGAGGCCCCTAAATCTGCCAGGAAGCGCAGGACCGACAAGTACAGACTTGGAGCTTTGTCACAATATACATTTGATATGAACAGATACATGATTCAACACCTCAAAACTCAGATCAAAGCTACTTTCCTCCAGATCATAGGTCATACAATCTTCCTCACAAAAGACTATTTTGCCAAGATATTTCAGTTGTTTAAAAAACAACAAAAGAGATACAATTTTTATTAATTAAAGTGTATGTGTAATTTTTCATACTCTCCTTGCTATCTTAGAACAGCTCAGGTGTGTTCACCGAAGCTTGTAAAAGTCAGTTTCAGGCAGAGATTAACCATTTCAGCTCCAAAGGCAGAAATGTAAAAGTTATAGCTGAATAAAAACAAGAGGTCAGAATGAAAAGAATTATATGTTCTTTACTACATTGGCTAATGAAAAATCCCTCGATATGCTACACTACATAAAACATTTATTTGAAGTTATTGCCTTTAGTTTAGGGACAGATTAACTGTTTCATGCATAGTACATAGCAGTCCAAACCTTTCTCCATCCATATGAAAGAATCCAGATAGGACCTATGTCCAGCTACGTAATAGTTTGGATAATCTACCCTTCCAGCCTGCAATAATCACCACTTTCTCCCTCAGGCTGCAAGCTGTTTTGAGAACACTACTCCCTTTCTGGCTGAGAACATATCTGGATAAAGAAGTGACAGAACAAAATAGGGAACAACTGGAGCTTGTCAGGTAAAAGATTCTGTGAGAGTGAGGGAGAACACATTATTCAAGTACTGAGAGACAAGTAACTTCAGAAGCTTTCAATGTTTAGAATAAAACTTCCCTCAACTTTTGGATGACTAGCTAAAATGTAATGAACCATAGGTTCACATCCCTCTGTATTTTTGTTGTACAAAAACATAAAAATTAGTTTTATATCAGAATCCCAAAATTCTGACTTAATTCTCTCTTAGTTATATGTTCCTCAGAGGAACAGACACTAATTAAGCATTTTGGCTCAAAAGGGAAAGACCAACTGAATTACATTAGCCTTTTTTGTAACTCATCTTTGTGCAGAACTCTAAAAGGCTACATCCCTGGCATGAATACTTCAGATTTGGTTGGCATATTCTACTCACTCAGCATGAATTATTTTAACAGGCTAACTTTATTGTGGAATATCTTTTTTCTCCTTTTGAAAAGGTACAGTTTCTTTTAATTGGAGAAAAAATACAGACACATCATAATCATATACTTCTGTGAATTCCTTTCATTTTATTTTTTCCCATCAGATAGAATCACTGTAGGTAGCAGATGAAACACAGTGTCAAAGGAGACACAACAAAAGATAAATCCTTCCTTCCTGTATCATAATAGAGATAATGCCGTAGATACAATTTGTTAAGAAGGGAGAAATCATTCAGATACGTTTCAGAGTTATGAAAAAAAATATTTTCCTCTTAATACACATTCTCTTTCAGTCAAAACTTTCTGTTATTTGTTATCAGCTGTTCTGTAAGAGTTAAAAGGTTAGAATACCATAACGCATATGTGGTAACTGACTAGCCTCATTTAAACATGTTACTGGAATCAATCTACAACATGCAGATGAAACTTGAGATTTAAAATGATCGTCAACTGAATTGTTTTCACATTTTGTTGTACAAAATAGGTCCAGGAAGATTGTTAAATTAAAACTGATTTTTGACATGCACTCAAAACTACTAAGTTCATAAAGTCAACATCCATATGGAGAAAAGACAATACTGAACTTGCCATAGTTAAAGTCGATGCTAGGTTTTCAGGATTAACTTGATTTTGACCACCAGCCTAACTTGGTTAATATTAAATGCTAAACCAAGGTCAGGCTTGACAAAGCCCTGGCTGGGATGATTTTGTGGGGGACTGGTTCTGCTTTGAGCAGGGGGTTGGCCTAGATGACCTCCTGAGGTCCCTTCCAACCCTGATATTCTATGATTCTATGATTCAATCAACCTGAAATTGCACATGTAAAGTCTTTATATAAGACTTTTTCTGCTAAGTTGAGTCAAGTCAGTACTGGGGTGGAGGCTTAAGAAATTAGGTAGCCTCACCTCAAAGATTTTAAGGTCTTCCAAAACACAAGAACTCTTGAATGAAAAACTCTAAAATTACAAGTTGGCCTTGGTAAGAACTATCCCTTTCAATAATCAGGTTTTATTTTATTTTTGGAAGGGAAGTGTTTAATGTCAGAATTTAGTTTAAAAGATTTTTGTATCCATGGGAGGACAGAAAGGTACAGTTTGCTATAAGAAAGATTCATTGTGACTCAAAAGTAGTTGTGAAACACTTGGACAGTTTTGTGAAAAGACTATTTTTTCACTGCCCATAAATATGTTCTAATGGTTACCAGCTAGTGAGAATGAATATGTCTGTAAGGAAGGTTATTAAAAAGTATAAATGCAAAACAAGCTTAAAACCAAGTATTTAAACCAAGCTTTCCTGCTTGCCAATTTCAATTAAGATTAATATGGTGACTTAGGAGAGAGTGGTCAATGTAAATGGCAATGGCAAACAGTCATATCTCAGACCCATAGCTGCAGCAGAGGTTTAAGAACAGTGAAGGCTTGGCTCTGCACTTTCTCACCCACCCCAGACACAGAAGCAGCAGCAGGAGGAACCACCCACTAGTTGAGCAGACAAACTGGAACAGTGTCAAAGTCCTATTTTGTGATCTTAACAACAGGGGGCGGAGAGGGGGCACCATGTTGTTTCCCCATTGTCCTGATAACTTCTAGACATGCCCCAACCATGGTGCTCAATCTCCAAATCTCTCAGATTCTACAGTAGGGGAAAAAAAAAGAAATCTGAAGCACTGTTGCTTATTCATTTCAAGTTTATGCAAGCAATATTCAGTGAAACCTGAGAAACATTAATTTATTTTTTCGAGAGAGAGAGAAACAAAAATATCTTTACATGGCAAAACAGCACAGGGCACTAAAGTTTCCATGCTTCTGTTCTTATATTCTTGGGTTTTTTAAGTTTCAGTTTCGTGTATCGCTTTTGGATTTCATGTGTCCTTATGCTAGAATTAGAATGAGGAGAAGCTAAACATGAGCCCCTGCTGAAATTCCAGGCTGTGATGAATGCTCAGGATAGAAATGAGTCTTTGTAATCCTTCTGTTTGAAATTGTGCCATAGGAATAATGTTCTATTTTCTATCCATTATTTTAATTTATTAAATGCTGAGATTGTTTTCTTGAGGAGCAGAAGGATCCATAGGGATTTATTTTTCATGAATTGCTTTGAGTAAGACACCATAATATGAGCTTACTTATCTATATGTATTTAAACAAAGCCCTACTTAAAGCAGATTATTATTTTGTGCTCATCACTGACATAATATAGAGCCTGATTGTCTCTTCCATATGACAACCTCTGGGAGGGGACTTGGAAGAAATCTCCCGAGTCCCCTCCAAGAGATTTCCCCATTTTGTTAGATGAGCTAGTGGTCCCTTCCAGGATTCAACTCTATAATGAAGCTCTGTCTGGAGAGGCTATGCCACAGAAACAAAGGTAAGATTTCCTCCCCCACAAAATAAACAATGGTTCCCTCTTCAAGATCTTACCTATCCTCAAAGGGTCAGGGCCTATGTCAGGTTGCTATCAGGTTCTCAGTCATGGGAGGGGTCTTCTCTCCTATGAGGAGTATCACCAGAGTTACTCTCTGGTAAAATAAAAAAAATCTTACATGAGCAATTGTGTTTGTAATTGTTCAAGACATTCTTAATACTCCCAGAAAAAAAATCTAGGGAAGAAAAAATTCATCATTTGATCTTTTCCAAGACTGAAGAGTAATCAAATTTTGTAAAGAGATCACCATCTTTATATTGTACATTGTTAGCACTTAACCCATATATTTAAACTGTTTTGATTTTTAAAAAAAGATTTAGTCTGACTATAATCAAAATTATTTATGGACCACAACTATATTTTTGACCATCAAAACATTCTCATCTCTGCAGGGGAAGTGTGTTGCAATGCCTATATCAAGAAAGGAAAGTCCATTTTTCAGGGCAATAAATTTGCTCCTATATGCTTGCATCACCCACGCTAGTGCAGAGAAACTGGAAATGGTTGGAAAACAGAAATTTTATACTCTCTTTTTGTGTGGGGATAGGAAATATGTACAATCAATATTTTAAATCTCATATGTGTTTAATTTGACTCAAGCAAGTCATGCTATAATTCAACCAAAATACTCAGATGAGCCAATTTATGCACACACTTAAGTATTTGCAGGAATGGGGACATAATCTTTTCTTCCAGGTTAGCTTTTAAAACTTATTAGGAATTCCAACTGTATTGGAGATGCCCCATCCGTTGTTATCAGTGTCTCATATTCAGTGTCAGGGACTGATTACACTGATGTGGCTCTCTCTGGAAAAAAAAAAAAGTTACAGGAACTACTATTTTTGTAGAGAATTTACTAAATTAAGGGTGAGATAGTATGTGCATAATGCACTTACCTATGATGGAGTTAGTGTGGAAATGTGCTCTAGGAAGGACTTGGCCTACCTGAGGCACCTCTGCAGGCTCCCACTGTGCAGCACAGGTGTGCATCATCCTTTTTGATAGTGAAGCATGCATGTCTGGCAAGCAGATGGGCCAGCAGAGGTTTGGGAACAGGGCAAGCCCTGACTCCATCCTGTTCCCTTTGTGATGATTTGGGCTGACAGGGCTTTAGGAGAGAGCAGTCAATATGCTCTCTCCAGTGCTGAAATTGATATTTTGTCTGGCCTTGCACAGTATTACAAACTCCTTACTCCCTCCTTTGCTTGCACACCCACGCTAAGACCTGCCACTATCTAGCCCCGTATCTATGTAGCAGCTCACAATCTCTAATTAGAATTACTGGCAAAACCTTTGCAGTAGCAATCTCTGATTGACAAGCATTAGATCCATCTGATACATTTTTCATTTCCCTTCAAGTGCATCAAATCTCCCCTGCCTTTGATCTAATCTATGTTCAAGAGAATCTACTGCAGAATCAAGTGTGACTTAAGTCTTTAATAGCTTGAAGCAAAGTAGATTGTCAAATCTCAATTAAACTGATGTTCAAAATGGTATCTAAAGTATCAGAAGCTCCTCCTACTAGACTAATGTTTGTGATCCAAAGATATGCAATCCTTCTTTAAGTCCTCCTTCTCTCTATGATCACTACATCATCTTCTCTCCCTGATAAATAAAATAAATTCTCGTTCAAGCCATTCTTTGGAAAGGCCTCTATCCTTTTCATTTTTAGAAGCCTTAAAAATTACGTATGAATTTTATATAAATACACATATAATGGGTTCAAGTTCATGACCAAGGCTCCAAGGGACTATGGTAATACAAATAAAATAAATAAATGTAAACATATGCACATAGACATAACATATACATGATGCAGAGCAATAAATGAAACAATTTACCTGTCTAGTTCAAACTGTAGGATTAAGCTCAATCCACTCAAACTCAGTCAAATAAAATAAAATCAGTGCAGCAGGAGAATTCCCTGTGGTCTCTAAATTCAGTATGCATTCTCAGTTATACTGCATAGCATATCAGTGAAACCTACCCACACCACTGTTAGAGGCCAAAACCACATAAAAATCACTGACTTTCTTTCACTCAACTGAATGTATCCTTAAACAGACACCCAAATTATACAGAAAAACAAAACTGATTCCAATGAAACTACTCATGTGAGATGAGTGTTTGAAAGGAGCACCCTATTAAAATCAATCACAAAAAAAGCATCTACTACAGTAACAGCTAAACATAAAGTTTTGACTGTTTGAACAAATAAGCCAAAGCCAAAGTCTATATTCTGCCAAAAGCAGATCCAGACGAGTATTTTGAACTAAGTTATTAACAAAACCAAAGCAAAAATCATGAAGAAAAGAAATGCCAGGGGAACACAATACAGAGTAACTCAGTAGAAGTTGTAATGTTGAAGTTTTTCAGAGCAACAACATTAGGGGGCAGGTCTTCAGCTTTTGTAAGTTCAAAACTCTACTATAGTCAATGGCACATGGATTACACCAACTGAGGATCTGCACCAGGGTCCAGGTCTTATATTTGAGAGAATGCCACCAGTAAGGTGGCATTCAAAAGGCTCAAACTGAGCTTTATTAAAAATTGCTATATTCCACAGATATAGACCAACTGAAGCAGTGACACCCAGTCCTCAGTGGTTCAGGAATCAAATTACAATCACCATTACCCAAAAGAGCCACAGTAGTTTAAATTCATTGTTTCATTTACTACATATTCATATTTAAACGGTATGACAAGGGAAATATCTATCTATATCGATATGTTTTCTCACAGCAAAATGGCTGACCAAGTATTATTTTATCAAATACAATTGGTTAATAACATAATAAAATTATCCTGATTGGTTAATAATTAAATCACACTGTTTTAGTGTCATGTGCTCCAAAGAGTGCAGAAGACACATTAAAGAGCCACTTGCAGCTCGCGAGTTTCAGTCTGAGTATAACTGAACTGGTGACTGTTCCAAAGAGCAAAACCATCCTAAGAACTAAATACCATCCCTCAGCTGATACCCCCAAACACTCTCCTGTATATTTTAGGGCTGGCTACCACAGACCTTTTAGGAACAGCAACCTAGGGAATGATGAAAACGGCTTTCATTTAAATGATAAGAGTTGTTATTTATCCCTTTAGCTTGACTGCTAACAATGCCTTTGCAAACTTAAAGCTGAGTTCTATTTTCATATCACATTTTTCTCCACTTGTGCATCCTATCTCTAATTCCATCTCCCACTGGGCTAGGAGATCTTTGGAACAGTTGCCTAGCCTGTTCCGTATCTTCTCTATTGATACATAGTACACTTATGCTTTTCAGCCTGATCTACTGATCATGTAAGTCAATCTAAAGACTTCCATTGATTTCAGCTGGGCATTGTATCAGGCCCTTTAAATAGAGAGTTTCTTGTGAGTGATTTTGGCTTTTACTTACTTGTTAGAGCAATCAAAACTTTGTGTTGAGCCATTACTTTGTAGACACTTTTTATATTTTTAATAAGGTACAGTTCTCTTATAAGTCAAAGTGGTTCTGTCTACTGCATTACTCATGCACATTGAGATGACTATCACTGAAAATATATCTGAGTGGGAATTAATATAGCTTTGGATTTTACAGTAACGATTGCTGGAGATTATTTGTAAGAAACAGAAAAATACTAGATAAGATCTTCTTTTCTTTTTTAAGCTAATGAAATTTAAATTTGCCACCTTACCAGAAAATGTGCTTAGCTAGTCTTTTCTCTCCCAAGAAGAATATGCTTTTATTGCTTGAGGGGAAGAATTTTTTTTTTTCATAGCTGAGATTTCTTCCACCTTCCTCTTCCATACCCAGTATGTCAAGAAAAGTTAAGATCAATGGATGTCATAAGAAGAACAGAGAAATAAATAAATGGCAAATATTTGTAAGTCAAATACATATATAATACTAACAATGTCTAGATAGCACACCACTCACATACCTATAAATATGCTCTACAGCAAATGTGTTTTTTTAATTTAAAACTCACTTATAAAAATACCCTAGAAAATAAAAAAAATTACAAAAAAGTGCTAAAACAGAGTTATGAACTGGAGAAATCTATGTGAACTAATTTAACTACAGTGATGATACATGACAGAATGATTTGCCTTTACAGAAATTGTCTCCAACAGGACTGTGAGCTATAGACTATTCACTGAATTCAGTCTTTCCTTCAAACTTGTGTCCAAGGTCCACTTGCACTAAAGGGGCTGCCCATCCCTCCCACCCCTTCTCACTTGCCTTCCCCTCTATTCAGCACTGGTGGAGCCATATCTGGAATAGTGTGTCCAGTTTTTGACCCCTCTCCACACACACACTGCAGAAAGTATGTGGACAAATTGGAGAGAGTCCAGTGGAGGAAACAAAAATGATTAAGGGTCTGGGGTACATGACTTATGAGGAAAGACTGGGGGGACTGGGCTTATTGATTCTGCAGAAAAATGGGGGGGAAGATTTGATAGCTGCTTTCAACTATCTGAAGGGGGATTCCAAAGAGGATGGAGCTAGGTTGTTCTCAGTGGTAGCAGATGACAGAACAAGGAGTAATGATCTCAAGTTGCAGTGGGGGAAGTTTAGGTTGGATATTAAGAAAAACTATTTCACTAGGAGGGTGGTGAAGCACTGGGATGGGTTACCTAGGGAGGTGATGGAATCTCCATCCATCCATTAGAGGTTTTTAAAACCTGGCTTGATAAAGCCCTGGCTGGGATAATTTAGTTGGTGTTGGTCCTACTTTGAGCAGGGGGTTGGACTAGATGACCTCCTGAGGTCTCTTCCAACCATAATATTCTATGATTCTATGACATGCATTTAAGAGAATTCCTTGCAGTTATGGTACCTGTATTTTAAGGACTGATCCTCAATCCAACATGATAAACACATACCTGACCTTTTGAAATGTACTACAAATGTTGATTTTTTGTGAGACTGAGTGATTTCTTTCTTTTTAATTCTGTAAATAGTTATTAGGGAAAATGCCACTGGCTATGTTTAGAGAATTATTAGTTTTCCCTCTCTTGTTGTCAAAGGGTGAAATCTCTGTTTGCTTTATATTGTGGGGGATTAAGAATATAAAATCCATGTCAGGCTGTGCCATTTTTAAAAAACTGTGGATTAAAAACACAGTGTTAAGCTTTAAGGAGCTATTACTCTGTTCCTTTCCTTCCTTCGAAAAGATCTCCTAGAGATAATTGAAGGCCAAGGAACAAAGAAATTCACCAGCACTTTCTGTGAATAGTCTAATACAATATAGCACTGGCAAGATTAGCCTTTCCATTTTTTAATTCTTTCCTTCCACGCTTCGCTTTCGCAGCCACTGCAAGAGAGGCCATCCATGATGATGATCAATGGGCATGCATACGCAGGTCCTATTTTCACCCAACCCACTCTAAACAAGATTCCAGGCACTTAGCCCAACTGATGTCAGTCCTTCTGGGACCAGCTTTGTTCACACAAAACTCTATTCTCAAAGCTAGCCAGCTCTCTTGGGTTCTGGTCTGTTGACCTTGATAACTTCCCACATGCGTAGTCATTCCTCATGAGAGGTTATGGTTACTGTTTATATTAAACACATACAAGCCCCTACCAGAAACCTATTGTGCACACGCCCGCGCGCGCACACACACAACTTAATACAATTAATAAAGTTTTCATTAAATATGGAACTAAATAGTAACAATAATTCATGCTTAAAAGATTACTCTGAGCTGAACATTCTTCATCTAAACAGAAGAAAATGATGAGAGAAATCAATCTTGTCCTAAAGGAATCAAAAGGGAGAGGAATACAGGGTAGAAGTTTCTGCTCACTAGTTGTCAGAAATGCAAGCAGCAATGAAAATGCTGACCAAAAAAAACCAACCCAGAATTTACAGAATTGTATCCATTACAATTTGTTCAACTATGGATACCTTTGCTGCAAACCACAATTAGAATGATTTTCTTGTTGTGGCCTGAAAGACATTTGCTCCGTTGACTGCAGATAGTGACACGTGAGATGTCATTAGAGGAAATTTTGGAACAAATTGATAAACTAAACAGTGATAAGTCTCCAGGACCTGATGGTATTCATGCAAGAATTCTGAAGGAACTCAAATGTGAAATTTCAGAACTACTAATTGTAGTCTGTGACCTAGAATTTAAATCTGCTTCTGTACCAAATAATTGGAGAATAGCTAATGACACCAATTTTTTAAAAGGGCTCCAGAGGTTACCCTGGCAACTATAGGCCAGTAAGCCTAACTTCAGTACCAGGCAAATTGGTTGAAACTATCATAAAGAACAAAATCGCCAGACATAGAGGAAGATAATTTGTTGGGAAATAGTCAACATGGTTTTTGTAAAGGGAAATCATGCCTCACCAAACTAGAATTCATTGAGGGGGTCAACAAGCATGCGGACAAAGGAGATCCAGTGGACATAGTGTATTTAGATTTTCAGAAAGCCTTTGATAAGGTTCCTCACCAAAGTCTGTTAAGCAAAATAAGCAGTTATGGGATAAGAGGGAAGGTTCTCTCATGGATTGGTAACTGGCTAAAAGATAAGAAACAAAGGGTAGGAATAAATGGTAAGTTTTCAGAATGGAGAGAGATAAATAGTGGTGTTCCCCAGGGATCTGTACTGGGCCCAGTCCTATTTAACATATTCATAAATGATCTGGAAAAAAGGGGTAAACAGTGAGGTGGTAAAATTTGCAGATGATACAAAACTACTCAAGATAGTTAAGTCCAAAACTGACTGCGAAGAGCTACAAAAGGATCTTACAAAACTGGGTCACTGGGCAACAAAATGGCAGATGAAATTTAATGTTGATAAAAGCAAATTAATGCACATTGGAAAACATAATCCTAACTATACATATACAATGATGGAGTCTAAATTAGCTGTTACCACTCAACAAAGAGATCTTCAAGTCATCGTTGATAGTTCTCTGAAATCATCCACTCAATGTGCAGCGGCAGTCAAAAAAGTGAACAGAATGTTGGGAATCATTAAGAAAGGAATAGATAATAGGACAGAAAATATTATGTTATTAATACTATATTAATCCATGATATGCCCATATCTTGAATACTTCATACATATGTGGTCGCCCCATCTCAAAAAAGATATATTGGAATTGCAAAAGGTTCAGAAAAGGTCAAAAAAAAAAAAAAGATTAGGGGTATGGAACGGCTTCCGTATGAGGAGAGATTAATAAGACTGGGACTTTTCAGCTTGGAAAAGAGGTGACTAAGGGGTAATATGAGAGAGGTCTATAAAATCATGAGTAGTATAGAGAAAGTAAATAAGGAAATGTTATTTACTCCTTCTCATAATAGAAGAACAAGGGGCCACCAAATGAAGTTTATAGGTAGCAGGTTTAAAACAAACATGAGAAATTATTTTTTCATGCAGTGCACTGTCAACTTCTGGAACTCCTTGCAGGTTATTTTGACTATAGAGTGAACTGTAAATGCTTGTACTTGAATGGAGTTGTGACTCTGCACCTACATACCCTAAAGAACTGCTATTCTTCTACCTTTCACACTTTTAAACTTCCCTTGCCTCTCTCTCAATTCACACACACTTGTATTCAGGACCACAGCATCTCACTCCCCCAATAGAAAACCCCTATAACAAAGCAATTACAGAGGAGAAAAACATTGGAAGAATTCCTCAATGAAATGTCTTCCCTATCTTTCCATAGGAGGGACAGGGATTACTGGTCTAAGCCCCACGTGACTCCCCCTTCCCATAGTTCCAAAGGAGCTACATCATTAAAGAATAACTCTAGCTTCCACTGCCCCAGGATACCTTTTATGGAGAGGGTTAGGAAGAAAAAAATGGCTTTCCCTAGGCCATATTAGCTTTCCTAAGTAATATCTGTGGAACTGGTGATGGATAAGTTGCTTCTCCTGCCTTGACACAACTAGTTGCCTAGGCTGCCCAGTACCTGACTTGTTCCTCCTCATGGTGTTTCCCTCACATGGTCTGGAAGTGGGGCACTTCAAACAGGATGGAAATGTGTGCATGTGGAGAGTCCCCTACATAAGTGGATCTTGGACTCGCATTTAGGTCTTCTGCTTTTAACCAGAGGGAAGGAAAATATTGAAACATCAAGCTATAACAAAGTCTGGTGGTTTATCTGATAAAAATGCATCTCTATGTAGTCAACTAGAAACAGTGGATAGTCCTTTAAGGCCCTCCACCCCATCTCTACCGCAATATACTGATCTTGGTTTCCAAAAACTAGTGGTAAATAATCTATTGTAGAACAATGCACTACTGAAGCTCTTCTTTTATTTAATACATGAACCCCAGCTTCACAGTCTACTTATTGGACCTGAGAAAGCCAATGTGCAGGAAACTTTGTCTATTGCAATGACCTCTCGCTGTGAAAATCTTCCCCTTGGAACATAACAAAATAATAATTAAGAACATAACATGCTGAGTCAGACGAAAGGTCCATCTAGCCCAGTATCCTGTCTTCTGACAGTGGCCATTGCCAGGTGCCCCACAGGGAATGAGCAGAACAGATAATCACCAAGTGATCCATCCCCTGTAGCCCACTCCCAGCTTGTGGCAAACAGAGGATGGGGATACCATCCCTGACCATCCTGGCTAATAGCCATTGATGGACCTATCCTCCATGAATTTATGTAGTTGTTCTTTTGAACCCTGTTATATTCTTGGCCTTCACAACACTTTTATGCTCTAGCCGATCCACATTCTATATGTTAAAAAAATGACTAGGTGGATAAGAAAACTATAGTTTGCAACAGTCAATGCCATATTGTTTTGGAATCACAGTAGAAAGCTATTAGGGGCCCAGTCCTGATGTCAAACACCAGTGCAAATCAGGAGCAACTCCAGTAAGTCAGTGGAGTTACCAGTGCAAGTGTGCTCAGAATGCTGCTTGCTGTGCACTATCACAAACATTCATGCGTTGCTACAAAATCTCTAATTAAAAAAAAACACATTAAGGAGTTGAGACTGATGATAGGTGAGGACTTGCACAAGGACATAAACTAAATGCAAGTTGTCAAAATTAAGGCTGACATTTAATTCACCCTATTAATATCTCATGACAGGTCTTAATGTCCGTCTCAGCATCCAATATTCTGCAGCTCCCTGATTGAAGATCATAGAAATTGCAATGCATGGGCGCAATTTAGTCACTTCAGATCATATATATGAATATGAGAGAGGAGGTCACGTATGTAGTACAAATTACTACATCCACGTTCTATACTGCAGAAATATCATACAAGGCAATTAGGTTAACTTCATAAGCGAACAGAAACCCAACTGTGATTATGAGCTCACATAAATTCTGCAGCATCTGACTAAGAGGAATGAGGTAATCTCCAGGCAGAGTTAACTACATTAAGAATTTATAAGCCTCTGATCCACATTTCAGACCAGCATTTTATTTTATTATAATCAGAATAAATGGGTTCACACTTCCCTTCAGTACAGGGCACTTTTAAATTTATTCATAAATCTTTCCAAAAGAGGACAGCTAACAGTTCATTTGTCCCACAATATTTGGTTCACAAGAATGTAAGGTTAATATAATGCCTAGTTTTTATGCTGATGCAGAAGATGCCTGCAAGAAAGTAGCATTAGATTATGGAAATTCTGTGGGAGAGTTTGTTTTCAACAACTTCTTACGAGAATTCAAGCACCTCTTATCTACCACTTATCTTGAGGAAAAATCCTCACCTCAATAGAAAATATCTCTTGAGAAAATTAGTAAAAATAATGGAAATGGTAAGTTCTGTTGTGAACTGACTCAAAGACAAAATAGCTCTCTCCTCCTATCCCCCATACATAATTCTGCATATAAATTTTTACAATGGAACAATGTTAAAGCTGTGTGCAACACTGAAGAGTGTGGCAATGGTAATGTTAGTGTTACCCAAAACACTTTAACCCTGTCCTCTGTGGATATGAAGGCAGCCTTTATTCACATACTATTTTTACAATTCTCCTGGGACTTCTCCTGCATTCTAGGAACAGGTTGGAAAGTGCTCAGTGAGTGAGGCACCTATTCAATATTTATATTTTATCCTCACTGTTCAATGTGAGCATCATTAGCTGCCTCTCATCCAACCCTTATGGTAAATAAAGCAGGAATTTTCTGGAGTCCTACCTCACTAAAATACCCAGATTTAACAAAGCTAAACCATGAATTAACTCTACTCTCACTCCACCCTTCCTTTGCAGATCCTGGCCATTCTGCCTGTCAAGCTAGCATGGCAGGGGCTGCTGTCTGTAATTGCCCCCATAGAGCTACGTACACTAGGGAGACAGATGGACTGGGAACCAAGAGGCTCAGAAATGAGTTTCCTCCTCTAAAAAGGAAAACAGCTGGTAGCCAGGAGGAGGAGACTCAAAGGTAGACCTCTAACCCTTAGGTATTCTGTCTCCTTAGTGTAGATAGCTCCATGGAGCAGAGAAAGGGGTAAAGATATAGCACAGATGCTCAGCTGTGTCTACCCGCAACTTGACGGGCTGATGGTCATAGTGTCTCATGGCCCATTGGACACCTGCTCAGCCAGCTGCTGTGTCTTCAGGATAGTGGACCATTTTGCCTCATCCATGTTTCTTTGATAGAGCTCTGTCAGCTTGTGAGAACCCCACTTAGGAGCATCAAGGAGGTAACTTCCTCCCCATCTCTCTCCACTGTACTTCAAGTGCCATATGCATCCAGTCTGAATGGCCATCAAGAAGCTCAGGACCAACCGTTCCTCAGGAATGAAGCCCAGAATGAATTCTAGAATGGCTCTCTCAATGGCAGCAGCTAAGTGTGCAAATGCACTAAACCGAACCATACCATGGCAATCACCATAGCAGCTAAGTGTTTTAATGCCCTGGCACTAGACTAAACTATTATCTGTCATCACTTCTGTATGCACAGGAAAGACGGGAACAAAACTGCAAGGAGAAAACTGATTTGTTTCCTTTGTATTTACATGTAAATGTTTACACTACAAACTTTCAGTTACTTATACAATGTGAATACACACAAACTTTCTCTCTCTCTATTTGTTCCCTGGGACATTTTTCTCATTTCTCTTCAAAATTCACTTTCTTTCTCAACATTGCTGCCTGCTCATAGCTTTCTACAGTGATTCACCAATGACTAGGTGACTTATAATTTAATGAAAAAGAAAAGTTGTCTGAATTTATCATCTTTAAGCATGAAGTCTAGAAGTCGAACATAGCCCAGCAATGGGAGGAAGCTGGCTGAGGAAGCGAATTCTGAGCCTAAGGCTCTCCAATGAGAGAGTACTGCACCTCTTAAGATGCGTATTCTCAGCCAGTATAAATCGTTATAGCGCTAATGAAATCAATGAAGCTATGACACATTTACACCAGCTGCAGAATGGGATATGCCCATTGATGTTTAAATCTAGGAACTGTTTGCTTAAGCATCCCATCTGGTCTCAATTTCCCTAACAGATCTCAGAGGAAAAGGCAGTCCTATATATAAATAGGAACTATGCCATTTAAAGTTTTATAGAGCAAGGCCGCTGTTTTGTGTTTGTAAGGCCCATCACATCAAGAGATTGACTATTGTACATAAGAAATGAAAGAAAAAGAATCACTATGTATTTTATTTCAGTACATAGGCCTGATACAGTATATACCGTAATTAGAAGCTGCATGTCTCCATCTGTTCACCTGTTATCATTACTGACACTGAAACACATTGTATATATTTCTAAATATCTACCGTGGTGCATTTATTAAACAAGCTTTGCAAATACTGAACATTTCTTAGAGAAATCTCAAAAGAGTTCTGCTAGCTCAAAATGAAAAGGTCACTCCAGCTGTAAATTCTGACAGTGGAAGTTTCCAGATGGCAGGAGCCAATTTCCAATAAATTTTAATTGGTTTAATTGACTTTCTTGTTTACTAATTGATAGGGTGATGTAGTTCATTTAAATTAACCTCAGTTACCACCATAATTAAGCAAAATTAAGCAACCCAAGGAAAATTTTAAAGAAAGGGGGAGGGAGGAATGTTTTGCATTTGACATGCTAGACCTGCTTGTCTCTGGCACTTTATGGGAACATTTTAATTTCTGTTCACTCAAAGCAGAAACAAAAGGTATCCTTGTTGACTAGGTTTCGCAGTGGAAAGAAGATGATACATACACACAGCATCATTTCATTACTGTACCATTTTAGAAGCACAAAGAATGGGGTGTGGGATGGTAAAGACTACAGAGATAGACATAAGGGGCTGACCATAGTATGCAAGGCTTCCCAGTTCTCTTAAATAGGGAGAATTGAGGGAGGAAGGCTCAGACAGGGCAGTCCCAACACTACATGTTCTGAGGTTCTAACAAGGAAGAGAACCCACAGCTTTAAGGGCCATCCTTTCAGTATCAAGGGGCCAGTACACTGCTAGAGGCATCCTTGGGAAGTGCAATAAAGCCACAAGAGCTAGTAGTGGCTGCCCAATCCTGGGGGACAGGCAGCAGTAATGTGGCTGCTAAAATCCTGACCCTGTGGCTGCTCTAAATTATGCCTCTGTTGTAATAGCCTCCAGAAACGATCATCTGTCAGTTGCAATGCTCCAACCATGTGTCCTCTTCCACTCAGGCCATTTCTGACATGACCTACCTCAGCAGCTAGGGCAGGGGTGGCAAAGAGCTGGCTACATCCTCTGGCTGTTTAAATCAGTCAGCAGTAATAGTTAGATCAGTTGCACCACTAAAACAGCACTAAAAGATTTAGGATTGAGGCAAATTTCCCTAACATTGCCAACCCCAAGCTTTCATCAGTCATGCACTGACACCTTCAAAATTATAATACTGGCTTAAAAATCATAGGATTTAAAAATAAATAAATGCTGGGCTTTTGAGCCTTTAGGGTGCATCCTCATCCCATTTTCAAGTTTTACTCTGAAACCAGGAGGGTTTTTTTTAAAAACAAATACCAAGATCTGCAGAAATAACATGCGTCAAAAAGATGGGGCTTTACGAGAAAAACACAAAATGTGGTAAGGTTTAGGACCGCCCCCCCAACAAAATCACAAAGCTGGCAATACTATATCTTCTTGGAGATCCATGTTATGACTGGCCTCACCTCCCATCTACACAAAACCTCTCAATGTAGTTTAAATGAGAACTCTGTTTAAATCACCTATCAATGTTGTATCTGAACACTTATTAAATGGGGTTTGACACACTCCCACACCAACAGGCTGCTTCCAACCGGAGCATTTCATTGACATCTTGGCACACACACTACTTACAAAAAACAACTGTCGAGGCACCTTCCAGGAGCTCCAAACTTGGATATGGCCACACTCTGCTCCCCAGGGCTGCGCTCTTTTAACATTCCATCAGAGTCTTAAACCTTAAAGAGAAAGGGCACTGAAAAAATGTATCCTTGGCATCCCATCGAATTTTGTGTGAACTAGAGACATTACACCCCACAAAAAGGGCTATGTTTACATTATAACTTCTACAGTGCTACAAGTTCGACTGCAGAAATGCTAATAAGTGAATTCATTCCAGATTCTGCCTGGTTCTAAACATCTCTAGGTTGTGGGGTAGAGGGAAGGTTTTGACTTTGTGTTTCCTCAACACCTCACATGACTTGTCTCCAGCATAACTGTAACCAAGCTAGAGGTCTCAGGAACTGTTTTTAGTGTCCTGTGCAATAAGAGATACAGCCTAGATCAAGGCCCAATTTAAAATACCTACCTTGTTTACAGGTAACAGTTTTTTAAATATAGACTTTTACTCTTTGTACAGTTCTATTTTCTTATTTTCAACTAATGTCCCTGTAGCAAAAAAAATCTTAGCTAATATTTCATGTCCTAACTGGCAAGCTGTCATGCAGGGAAAGTACTTCTGGAGTGCATTAATTCCCTGTTGAGGGAGAAATGACTGGACACAGCCTAAGGATATCCTTCCTCAGTCTCTCTGTATTTACAACATGCACAGCTTTCCTATCTTTGAACAAACATTGACAAGACAGGAAAAACAGCAATGAAATACACAGCAAAGAGTAACACTTTTAGAGCAATGGTCACAAAGTTGTCTGAAACACACACTTGTCCCCATCTCTTGCGCATAACCCGTATGCCTCAACTGCACTTCAAACACATTACAATTCTTTTCGCTGTTGCTCAGGGAGTATGTCTCCCTCAAAATCACCTAGGACATGGAATCGCTATGTTTCTACATCTGGTTAACATATAATATAGCCAGTTTAATCATATTATTTTGAAAAGAACTTTTGCTATTGTTCCAAAAAATGAACAAGAGGGGTAACTTGTTTAATACTCCACCGTACCATAGACTGCAATGAGACGCACATTTCACCATCAATCATTCAGTGATGATGGTACCTTAGTACATCTTTTTAAAATGTATTATTTTCTTGATTTCTTCACTTTTGTTACATGACAGTATCATAGGAGAACCTATTATTTAAGGAACATGCTACAACATAATGCCATCTTGCAGAAAAGTGTCCATCATATGATTGATCTGTGACCAGGAATGATATTGTTGGTACTAGTATAAGAAACTAGTACACCTGATGTGTCACCAAGCAAAATGATTTACTGTAGCTTCTGAAGAGATTTTGTAGGAATTTTCTGGCTACTCTTTGATCCAAGGTTATGTAAGTGTAGAACATGTCTCAGCGTTCTAGTAGATTTTTATCCAGTGTCTTCTATTTAGACTTAGATGCAAGAGTGAAGGAAGAATTCAATCTGATTTTACCATGACAGATGCTCAAGTCATATCATTCATTGCCAGCAACACCTTTAACATCTTATTTACCTGAATTCCACTAACAGTTTGTATGGAAGAACATTAAAGGACACAATTGTCAAAGATGACTTATGATACTGAGTGCCTCAATTTTTGAGTGCCCAATTTGAGATATCTTAATAGGGCCTAAAATGTGCTCAGAACTTTTTCAAATTAGGAGTCCTTTAAAGTATTTAACGTTGGGCACTCGAAAAACTGAGCCAACTCAGAATCTGCAAAGTCATGGTCTGTTTTGTGTGTAAATTTAACTGCTATCCCACTGCTTTCTAATTAGTAACAACTATGTTTTATGCCTCCCATCTTTGCTTAATTTACTCTTTACACTCGTAATTCCCCACCTCTTCTCCATGTATGTTTTCTTCTCACTCTGTTCCTCTATTCTGCCACCTTATTCTGAAGTCTCATACCCCCAGGAGCAGTAATTAAATTTTATTAATTATTATGTATTTGTTCAGAAATGGCATTGTACAAGACATGAAAAACACAGACTCAAATAAGTCACCGCCTACCTGACCCACAGATTGGCTGAATGCAAGTCATGAATGCAAAAATGTCTTGATGCTGAGTACAGAGGTAGCTCTCCTTTTCTCATTTCTCCCCAAACTCCTATATACTTCATCAGTTGACACTGTCCGCTCCTTCCTCATCCTTCACTTCCCCTCCTTGTTCAATTCCCTTTCATAATCATTTTTTTAAAAACCTTCTTAACTCTCACACTTCAAACCTTTCCCCGGTCTGCTCTGCAACTTTTCTCTCCTTATCCTTTTCTACCACTTTTTTCTTTCCTCAGCTCAATCCCTGTTTTCTTATTCTCATTACCTCTCTTTGGACACTAGGAGTGCCACAATTCCTTCCAATTCCCTGTTACTCCTTCTTTTCTTTCCAAGCCCTTCCTTTGCTAAGTATAGAAGTGGAAACACAAATCATTGTTTTTACATTCATCCTTGCCCGCCCTGCCCAACAAAGTTTTGTCTCTATCATTCCTCAGCCATCCAGCACCCCATCCACATACATTTCCCATCCTCCTATTATGTTTTTTTATGCTCCCCTTTATTTTAACCACTGGTGATTGATTTTCTATGCTAAAACCTCTCCTCTTTGGAAGTTCTTAATTCCTTCACCCTCTACTCTTTTCTACTGACTTCTTACTTGACATCTTGGGTAAAATCCTGGCCAAAGTGAATTCAATGGCAAAACTCCCATAGATTTCAATAGGGCCAGGATTTCATCCCTTGAGCCAAGACCTTGTTTATACCAGGTATGAATTTGGTTCTTTAACTTGATGTTTAAGGCCACAGGTAGCTGAGATTCATCATTTTATGCAAATAATATTCATGAATAAATACCTTTCACAAATGTTTAAGGATCCATGTATCTACTCTTCCTGGTTCAACTGATCAAGTAAATGTATAGCTTTGTCTCACCTCCTTTCAATTAAATATTTCAAAGACAAAAGTGATTTTCTCATGAAGGGAAGTTTCACTGAACATGGAATTGCTTATTTCTCCTCCCTTAACTCAAACTCCCAGTTTGCGTATGTGGTCCAAAATTTTGACCACATCTTGATCCTGAACTTCTCTTATTTACTTTAGTATGCCTGAAAATTTGTCACAATCTCCATGACTACCTTACATACACCACTGACTTATCAATTAATTGTTCAGCACCCTTCAATGTTTTCATTCTTCCCTGTGCTATGTTATCCCTCTTTTCTCTCCTGTCACCTGACTATAACTTGTAATGACAACTTTAATGAATCAGCACTCGAATAGTTTAACATATATCCAGGGATGATGATGCAAATACAAACCATGACATCACACTCATTATATCTGGTACCAAAATGTTTCTCCTTTAAGAAGGCTGTGAGATAACATTCATGAACACAAACATCCAATTTCTACCTTATTCTTCATCATTTACTCTCATTTTGCTTCCTTAAACTAGAATGATAATACTAATAATGATGAAGTCAATACTAATTTTATTGATACAGAACCCACCAGGGACATAAGTGCTTGACAGGAATTTCATTAATTTCAATGGAAGCAGGATTGAGACTATTAAAGATAAAAATCTGTTCAGATCTCCATGACAGATAATCTCCAGTTTCCTGCAGAATTCAGCTGAATAATTTATTCTAATGTATTAAACCGGAGTGTCCCTGTAAGTGGCTCGCTGAATTGTTTTCATAAAGGAGCTCAAGGTTATTAACTGTCAGTTCAAAGAAAAACCTCACATCAATCACAAAGCAGGAACACAGACAACTTCTTTACTTGGGGAGCAGGAGCTGATTTAAAAAATAAAACAGCTGGTCAGTATCATTTCAAGGAGTAGTTTTGTACCATAATTAAATTTGTCCACTTTAAATAAAGTGAGATAAATGAGCTTCTGTTCCAAACTCAATATTTCCTTTAGTTATAAATGCAATCCTTATTTTGAGGGAGGGGATCATACAGCCTTCGCCCCCTAGAAAACCAGCTATCTATTCCCAGGCAAGAGTCACCGAATCTTCTTGAAAGAGGATCTAAAAAGTAGCCTCTATTATTATATTTATACTTTTTCAGACACTTATTTCATCAGTAAATTTACATCTATCTTGTTGAGTACTGAGTGAAACCTTTTTGTGCACCAAGTTAAAACCACACTGAGGTTGATGGGCATGAAAGCACCTTTCCATTAACATAACTTTAAGGATAAGTTAATCACCACACAATTTAAGACAAAAGGATCATGCAAACCCACCCAGAGGTTTTAGACCTGGTTGGGCAGAGGGACATTTACTGAGCATCATTATGTGCATGGGTAGCACAGAGACAGATTCAGAGGCAAGCAGAAAAACCAAGCCACAGCCTGTAAACCCAATGTGACCCTGGAGAAATGTGGGTCACAAGATTGCATCAAAGAAGATACCAGATCATCATCAATTTCTACTTCCAACTGGAAAATCTCATGTGCCCCAAACTTTGACTAGCTGCTCAGGTCGAAAAGGGGTAATGGTATTTTTCAAACACAGTTACCTTCAGTTCTTATTATTTATATTGCAGTAGCACCGAAAGGCTTTAATCAGATTGGGACAGCATTGTGCTAAATACTGCACAAACATATAGTAAACACCACTCCCTGCCTCCAAAAGTTGATAGCCTATAAAAAGAAGACTTGGACTTAACAGTTGAATGAAACAAACAAGTGGTTGAAGAGGGGAGGGGATAGAGAAGAATGCTGGTGTAAACAAATATAGGAAACTTCACTCTGGACTAACTGTGTGCACAATTCACATCACACTTCAAATCATCTTCCATAAAGTATGCTATGGCTGATTTTTTAGGACCTAATCTGAAATACATCCAAGTCTATGGGATTCTTTCAATTTACTCCAATTAACTTTGGATAAGGCCCTTAACCTTTTCTCATTAGTGCAAAGTAATTAAGCACAAGGAATAAAATGGTTTTTCTGTGGGTAGTGTGACAAAGCTCCAAGTCTGTACTTGTGGGTCCTGCGCTTCCTGGCAGATTTAGGGGCCTCAGAAACTCATCTAGGCCCCAGAGTGACCTCCCTTTCTCAGTATAATTGGCAAGAGTCACCACTTAGTGAGTTAGCTTCATCACAGGCCAGTATGGAAGATGGAAGAGGGGGGAGCCCGGGCCCGCCCTCTACTCCGGGCTCCAGCCCAGGGACCCTAATAGTATCAGCTAAGATGGCTGACCTTTTATCCACAAAACACAATACAATTCCCTGGACTACTTCCCCACAGCAGTCTCCGCTTCTTCAAACTCCACTTCACCCTTACCTCAGGGCCTCCTTCCTTCTGGATGATATGTTGTCCACCACTCAGTCTCACCAACAGCACAACCGCCTTCTACAGCTCCTGACACCCACAGCCCACCTGACTAACTGGGAGGTTTTTATCTGGTTTCAGCCAGTCCCTGATTGGCTTCAGGTGTCCCAATGAGGCTAGCTGTTTCTACTCCTTTCTAGAAGGTTCTTAATTGGCCCCAAGTGTCTTGATTGGTCTGGAGTAGCCTTTGTTTGGCTATCCAGGGAACAAGGACCTGTACATCCTGAGGCTGATATACCTGCCTTCCAGCACTCTCCTATATCCTTCTGGTCTGACTCCGTCACAGTAGTCAAAGCATTAAGATTGCAATTAAGTTTTGGAATTTCTCTTTACAACTTCAGGATGTGGATATTCCAAATGTAATGAATACACAACATGTTATACATGCAAGTGCATATGTGAATATAAACCTATCACAAAGTTTAAAATATTATTTTAAAATGTTAGCATAGGGCATATATTGCTATGTTAATGATAAGCATGTGTATGTCTCTGCTTTATCCATACAATCCCAGAAGTGTTCCACTCCTACTAAAAAAGCCACAGTTTTACACTCAACACCAGCCTTATACAATTTTGGCTATCATCCTCTGAATTCTAGTGTTCTGTTATTGCACACTGAAGATTTTTCAAGTGTTTCTGGTTATGAACATTGTTTTTAACATGGAGACCAATCATGACACATGAATATGCTTCTGAATATTCCTTCCAGCGTTCCTTCTAGATGTTTTTCATCTTTGTCCCCATTAAGACGCACATATATTGGCAGAAACAGGAGGGTGCCTGGTAACTTGGGGAAATAGAGCATATTCCTGTCCTGTTTGAAATTTACAACCTGCCAAACTGCTAAGCCTGAACATACCTTATTCTGCTATGTGGAAAAAGGCATTTTTCTTTTAAAAGTTGGGGTGGTGGTGGTGCTGGTATAACCCAAGGAAAAAAATACACTGAACCACACCTCTTTAATTACTTTCATTATTTATACTGTATGTGGTGTGACGGAGTCAGACCAGAAGGGTATAGGAGAGTGCTGGAAGGCAGGTATATCAGCCTCAGGATGTGCAGGTCCCTGTTCCCTGGATAGCCAAACAACGGCTACTCCAGGCCAATCAGGAAGCCTCTAGAAAGGAGTAGAAACAGCTAGCCTAATTGGGACACCTGAAGACAATCAGGCACTGGCTGAAACCAGTTAAAAACCTCCCAGTTAGTCAGGTGAGTGTGGGTGTCAGGAGCTGTGGGAGGAAGTTATGCTGTTAGTGAGCCTGAGTGGTGGACAACACATCGTACGCAAAGGAGGAGGCCCTGAGGTAAGGATGAAGTGGAGTTTGAAGAAGTGGGGACTGCTGTGGGGAAGTAGCCCAGGAAATTGTATTGTGTTTTGTGGATAAAAGGTCAGCCATCTTAGCTGATACTACTAGGGTCCCTGCCCGGGCTCTCCCCTTTTCTGTCTCCCTTAATTAGTTACTGAGAAAGGGAGGTCTCTCTGGGCCTAGATGAGTTTCTGAGGCCCCTAAATCTGCCAGGAAGTGCAGGACCCACAAATACAGACTCGGAACTTTGTCACAGTGGTCAGGATCATGGCATTTTGAAGTTTTACTATGGAAAAAGAAGAAAAATAAATGGCAGCAGCATATATTTTCGCAGTTAAGAAACAATACTTCAAAAGCTCCAAAGCCAGCATCTTTATCCACTGAAAGGCAAGGCAAAGGTTCATTTGACATTGCAAGATTTTTTGTCTAGCACACATCACAGTGTTATTCCTTGAAGACCTTAGTAAAAAAATCTATTCTCACACAAGCAACAATTGCTCACGTGGATCCAAAATTAGGCCAGCTAGTCTCACAAATGAATAATTCGGAGGCATAAGAGGTAGTGGTGAGTAGAGTGTGATGGTGATGGTGATAAAATTAGAAGCCCATAACAGCAAATGATAATCACATATCATATTCCTCAGATGATTCTGAAGAAAAGAGAATTCTATAATTAAAGACAAAATCTAAAACATATAAATCACATTCTCTCATGATCATGGTATTATAATTATGGCTCTGCTAACCAGTAAAGAGGACAGGGACCCTGTCTTTTAAGCTAATGAGTGGTGAAAATATTGTAATTAGAAAGTAGATAGTTTTCCTGTGTCTAAGAAATATGCATCTAGACCTGCATTTTATGCTTCCCACAAAAATGGGTCTCTTGGATAGCATTACTGTGAACTAGCAATAGACCATTTAGTAGGTAAACCTTGAGAGAATCTACTTTTCCATAGAGAAAACAAGCAGGAATTAATTCAAGAAACTGGAGGCAAAAGCAACATAGTGAATTTTCATTTTTAAATAACTGATATAAAAATGATAAATGGGAAAATAAAGGAACTTTTATTTCAGTTCTAGCTACCCTCTCAAAGCATGACCCAATTTGAAATATATCCAATCTAACCTAAAACTGAACTGGTTTTCAAAATTTGTCCCTGCAAAAATAAAAGAAAAATATCCTGGTGTAATATTTTTGGGGAGTACATCAGCAGAATGATGACTAGATTGGAGCAGTAACCTGCATATAAGGACATGGCAGATTCTGATTCTGACCTTCCTATAGCTCTTTAAGGATGAGTAGCTCCATATTTAGAATACTTACTGATTCTGTTAAAGTTAATGAGTCTTTTTTGTTTTGTTTATCATTTACTGGTATAATCACTGCATCATCTTGAACCCGTAAATTTCAGCTTTAGTACATTTAGAATGGGAATGCCATTGCTGATTTCTTTGATGAGAAATCCAGATGAAGAGGCTCCTTGATAAAATATAAACATGTCAAATTATTATTTCTGTCAAACTCTAGGATTAGTCTTTCACTTCTGCACATCAAGAGGACAGAATATGTAATACTGAGGGTATTGTTTGGTTTACAGTTTCTATAGTTATTTTTCTCTATATATGGCTCTGAGATTTGATCTGATTCTCTCTTTAAACTTTAAGAAACACAGGAGGAGGTGAGATAAAAGGGTGATTTAACATTGAATGAGGGACTTTAAGTAACATATCTGGGAATTATATTAGATTTTCATGTGGAGCTTCGTTCCGCAAGATGCCAAATACCTACAGCCATAGAAACCCTGGCAGGACCGGTTTCACACAGTCCCTTTCAAGAACTGATACCATTTCCCAGCTAGATGGTTCACATTTTTTACGATGTACACTAAGCATATTAAGAAAGTTAGTCTTTAATGTACTTTGAAATACATCTTTCAATACACATAAGTAGCTTCAAATGTCACTGATTTATGTTTCTAAAAAAGCTAGCCAATTACAGAAATTGAACATAGTTATAAACGATGCATGTAGAGAAATAGAACCCTTGTCCTATCCATACAGCAAAATATCCCTAACAAGAGAGACCCACATACTGATAAAGCCTTTAATTAAATATGAATGGTTATGCCTGTATACAAAGAACCAAAAGAAATTTTCTCTGTATACATAAAATTAATTTAACATACTTTTGATCCCTTAATAAATTAAATCTAAAATGTATTGTTAAAGGATTGGCTGACAGCATGATATTTGGGTAAGACCTAAGATTCACAGAACTGGGGATAAGTGTCCTGTCTTTTGGGGTGGGTAATCTTACATATGGTGAATCAGGTTTTCAGTACCCCTCACTACAGTAGACTTGGTTGTCTAGATGGAAGCCAAGAGTCCATAGGAGACAGTATTTGGCTTCTTGTTAACCAGTGTGGTAGTACAGAAGCTCTTTGTTATTGGCTTGGTAAATATAATTATAGAATAAACCAGCAGTCTGGGGGATTATCTGACCTATTACTTGCAGTCTGCCCTGAGTGTGGCATTCTTAGCATGGCCCATCCAGCAACCTGGTCACAAGCCCTATCTGCTAGTTTTAGTCAATGCTGTGTGTCTTCTTTTAATTCATATAGTTTGTAAAACAATCTTTGGAAATATTTCTCTCCTACTAATTTTGACCTTTCCTTTGATTATTAATTGTTTCTTGGTTTTGCTAGTTGAAGTGAACTCAGTGAGTTTATCATCATTACTTCCTTGTTTGTGTAGCAGTTAAATGTGATGGTACAGCACAGTTATGACGTTAACAAGAGTCATGAAGCCAAAGACAAAGCATTTAAGCATCGTGGGCGATACCCCAATGTTATAAAATAAAACTATTCCTGAATTATATAGTGTTGGCAACTCTTGTAATTTTATTGGGACACTCATGATATTTGGTTTTCTTCTTAAAACACCAGCTCTTACAGTCAGGAAATAGAAGGAGAATCTGTTTTTTTGTTTGTTTGTTTTTTAAAGTAAGTTTCTAGCCTTTGTGGATGCAGAAAAAAAACTTGAATCCATGGGTGCACCCTAACTACTCGGAAACCAGAAGACAAAAATACTCCCCCCATCTCATGATTTGTTGGGGGGCAAAACTCATGATTTTTGAACTGGGATTGACAATCTGACTATAAAGTTTAGCAGATTATTGGACTTTATTAATTCAGCTATGGCAGATCAGGAATATCTTCAGGCCTGGGCATGCACACATCCCCTCCCCCTCAAACGGTATACCTGTACATTCTGAACCCTGCTGAGGCCCTCCACACAGAAAGCTCAGAAACAGAGTATGCCCTACCTCCAAAACCAGGGGTGGATTAACCAACATGCACTTGGTATATTTGCACAGGGTCCCCATCTCAGAGGCGGCCCCTGATCACTGCAAAACAAAAGAAGACAGACCAATACTGTGACCTTGCATGGTACAGAGCTCTGAAAGTGCAGGATGAGCAATGGGCATGAGCAGGCAGCCAGCATCAGGAGGATCCACCATAACCTGGGACAGGAACAGAGCACTGACTTGGGAGGGGAAGTTGGTGAGTGGCCAGAAAGGTGCTGGAAGCCATAGGTGAGGGGTTGGGAGCAAGGTGTCAGTGGGTATGGGGAGACTGGGGAATGTTGAGGGTGAGTGGAGGATGTTTGGGTCCAGCACGTCATGGTACGTTGGTGGGCAGTGAAGCTGGAGATGAGGATATTGGGGGCTATGGTGCTGGGGCTGCAGTGAACAAGATGTACGTTAGGATTCTTGGGTTGTGCATGAGCATTAAGTAGGGGCTGGAGGAAGATTGCTGGGTTATATGTGGGGGGCGGCTATGTTTAAGGCAGGGGCACGTTAGGAGTCGGGTGAAGCCCAACTTCCTTAATGCACAGGACTCCAAAATTCTTTAATCCAAGAGCCACATTTGGTGGAGACAATTACATTGCTGTTCTCTCTCACCAGTTGATTCTCTGAATCCCGCTTTTACCCCACATTTCGGAAGGTCAGTGGGAGAGATTCTCATTCCTTCAGTACCTTCCAGAAGAAGGCCGGGGAGAAGTAGATCTCCTGGCTCTGCTACTTCTGAAGACATCCAGTGCCTGGGAACTGGCTGCACTACTTATTCAGCTGGTGCTGTACTTTGTCTGTAATTGTTTATCAAAGTGATTGAGTGTCCATCCCCTAAATATCTGTCTGATGGGACTGTTCTTTTGGGTGGACATGAGCTCTGTTCAACCAGTCTGCTCTGAATATGAAGTGCTCTCAGAGACCAGACCAAACACAACAGAATAGATGCGTCTTTCAGAAAGGAAATGATGCTTTTGGTGTCCTTCCTCCCACCAGTCAACATGCTATTTCCAGTGGGTTGTTGACTTTAAACATAAGAACATAAGAAAGGCTGTACTGGGTCAGACCAACGGTCCATCTAGCCCAGTATCCTGTCTACCAACAGTGGCCAAAGCCAGGTGCCTCGGAGTGAGTGAACCTAACAGGTAAAGATCAAGTAATCTCTCTCCTGCCATCCATCACTCCCCTCTGACAAACAGAGGCTAGGGACACTATTTCTTACCCAGCCTGGCTAATAGCCATTAATGGACTTGACCTCCATGAATTTATCCAGTTCTCTTTTAAACCCTGTAATAGTTCTAGCCTTCACAGCCTCCTCAGGCAAGGAGTTCCACAGGTTGACTGTGCGCAGTGTGAAGAAGAATTTCCTTTTATTTGTTTTAAACCTGCTGCCCACTAATTTCAATGGGTGGCCCCTAGTTCTTCTATTATGGGAACAAGTAAATAACTTTTCCTTATTCACTTTCCCCATGCCACTCATAATTTTATATACCTCTATCATATCCCCCCTGAGTCTCCTCTTTTCCAAGCTAAAAAGTCCTAGCCTCTTTAATCTCGCCTCATATGGGACCCATTCCAATCCCCTAATTATTTTAGTTGCCCTTCTCTGAACCTTTTCTAATGCCAGTATATCCTTTTTGAGATGAGGAAACCACATTTGTACACAGTATTCAAGATGTGGGCGCACCATGGATTTGTATAAGGGCAATAAGATACTCTCCGTCTTATTCTCTATCCTTTTGTTAATGATTCCTAACATCCTGTTTGCTTTTTTGACTGCCGCTGCACACTGCATGGACATCTTCAGAGAACTATCCACGATGACTCCAAGATCTTTTTCCTGATTAGTTATAGCTAAATTAGCCCCCATCATATTGTACGTATAGTTGGGGTTATTTTTTCCAAAGTGCATTACTTTACATTTATCCACATTAAATTTCATTTGGCATTTTGTTGCCCAATCACTTAGTTTTGTGAGATCTTTTTGAAATTCTTCACAGTCTGCTTGGGTCTTAACTATTTTGAGCAGTTTAGTATCATCTGCAAACTTTGCCATCTCACTGTTTACCCCTTCCTCCAAATCATTGATGAATAAGTTGAACAGGATTGGTCCTAGGACTGACCCTTGGGGAACACCACTAGTTACCCCTCTCCATTCTGAAAATTTACTATTTATTCCTACCCTTTGTTCCCTGTCTTTTAATCAGTTCTCAATCCACGAAAGGATCTTCCCTGTTATCCCATGGCAACTTAATTTACATAAGAGCCTTTGGTGAGGGACCTTGTCGAAGGCTTTCTGGAAATCTAAGTACACTACGTCCACTGGATCCCCCTTGTCCACATGTTTGTTGACCCCTTCAAAGAACTCTAATAGATTAGTAAGACATGATTTCCCTTTACAGAAACCATGCTGACTTTTGCCCAACAATTTATGTTCTTCTATGTGCCTGACAATTTTATTCTTTACTATCGTTTCAACTAATTTGCCCGGTACGGATGTTAGACTTACCAGTCTGTAGTTGCTGGGATCACCTTTAGAGCCCTTTTTAAATATTGGCGTTACATTAGCTATCTTCCAGTCATTGGGTACAGAAGCCGATTTAAAGGACAGGTTACAAACCCTAGTTAATAGTTCCGCAATTTCACATTTGAGTTCTTTCAGAACTCTTGGGTGAATGCCATCTGGTCCCGGTGACTTGTTACAGTTAAGTTTATCAATTAGTTCCAAAACCTCCTCTAGTGACACTTCAATCTGTGAGAATTCCTCAGATTTGTCACCTACAAAAGACGGCTCTGGTTTGGAAATCTCCCTAACGTCCTCAGCCATGAAGACCGAAGCAAAGAATTCATTTAGTTTCTCCGCAATGACTTTATCATCTTTTAGTGCTCCTTTTGTATCTTTATCATCCAGGGGCCCCACTGGTTGTTTAGGAGGCTTCCTGCTTCTGACATATTTTAAAAACATTTTATTATTACCTTTTGAGTTTCTGGCTAGCTGTTCTTCAAATTCCATTTTGGCTTTTCTTATTACATTTTTACACTTAATTTGGCAGT
Source organism: Dermatemys mawii (assembly GCA_007922305.1). Classification (NCBI taxonomy): domain Eukaryota; kingdom Metazoa; phylum Chordata; order Testudines; family Dermatemydidae; genus Dermatemys; species Dermatemys mawii. Next base: position 80,513,479 of record ML677334.1, on the reverse strand, counting down.
GTTTATGCTCCTCTCTAGTTATCTCAGTAGGATTTGACTTCCACTTTTTAAAAGATGCCTTTTTATCTCTCACTGCTTCTTTTACGAATCAGAGGGGTAGCCATGTTAGTCTGGAATTGGAGAAGTAACAAAGAGTCCTATGGCACCTTAAAGACTAACTAAAGTATTAGAGCATAAGCTTTCGTGGGCTAATACCCACCTCGTCAGATGCATGCATCCAACAAAGTGGGTATTAGCCCATGAAACCTTATGCTCTAATACTTTAGTTAGTCTTTAAGGTGCCACAGGACTCTTTGTTACTTCTGCTTCTTTTACATGGTTTTTAAGCCACACTGGCTCTTTTTTAGTTCTTTGATTTTGTTTTTTAATCTGGGGTATACATTTAAGTTGGGTCTCTATTATGGTGTCTTTGAAAAGTGTCCATGCAGCTTGCAGGGATTTGGACATGGAGATGTAGGCAAGACGTCTGTAGGGGTAAGAGTGTTAGGTGATTGGATTAGATGCCTTCTCTTTGACTCAGACTGGAGACGGCATGCTCGGGTGACCAGATAGCAAGTGTGAAAAATCAGGACGGGGGTGTGGGATAATAGGCATCTATATAAGAAAAATCCCCAAATAATGGAACTATCCCTATACAATTTGGACATCTGGTCACCCTACAGCATGCACCCATTCTGTGCATGAGTTGCAGGCACTCATCAGGAAATTTTTAAATTATTTAAAACATGTTAATAAACTTATGTGATATAGGTTTCAGAAGAGGGCGAAAACACTATGCATCACAGTTGTGCCGTGCTCTCACACACTGGTGTACGGGTAAGGAACTTCTGAGCTCTCAAGGGATTTGGATTTTCCCCTGTATATCCACTTCATAACTGCTCACCTCCACCCACACAGTAGCCCTTCCCACACAGCTGCACTTCCACTGCCACAGAAACCTAGGGTGCCAATTCAGCAAAGCACATAAGTATATGTTTATCTTTAAACAGGTGAATAATCCCACTGAAGTCAAAGGGACTAAACAAAGGCTTAAAGTTATAAACGTGCTTATATTCCTTCCTAAACTGGTTCCTTTATGAATTTCACCCTAAAATATGAAAATAATTAGCACAATTAATGTTAATGTATTCCATTTAATAGTTTAGATAAAGAAAAGAATTCATTAAGCCATCAGTCCAAAAAATTGAACAGTAATTTTTTTTTTAGTCTGACACTGTCTCAGAAGCATGATGGTTCAGTAGTATATTTAGTTTATCAACTCCAATTAAGTTATTATAAGAAAGAAAGAAAGAAAGAAAAGATTTGAACCTACTGATCTGTCTACATAAACTCCAGGGAAACTAGTTCAAGTCCATCATAATTGTTTTAATAGGTTCAGTTTCAGAATGTCTATTTATAACAAGCCTAACAGCTTTCCTTTGTACAGTCTCTAATTTATTAATTAGCATCAACTTCACAGGTTCCCAAATGAAAAGATTGTTTTAAAATGAGAGATTAAAATGCCAGATTTTTAACCATTTTAAAAGCAATTTTCCAATCTTATTTTAACTCAAGGAAGCCTTGTGAGAGTTGTTTAGGAACACTGACGCTGACTGTTCTAAATCAACTATGAGTAGGATCAAATACTTATAGTCTCAATTTGTACTGCCTCTTCTATTTAAATCTTTACAACTTTACCTTTTGCCTTATTAACCTTTCTGAGACTAATATTCAGGAATCTCTTGTGTCATAGGGCATGACTACACTGGCAAGTTTCTGCGCAACAAGTTATACCACTTTTATTAAAGCACTGGAATTAAACCACTGTTGTGTATCCACACTGTGCTCCTTGTGATTGTGGAGCACATCCATATTAGCAGCTCTTGCAACAGCAGAGAGAGCAGTGCATTGTGGTAGCTATCCCACTGTGCAACTGGCCCCAGGGTGCTTTGGGAAGGGTTTGCAATGCCTTATGGGGGCAGGTTCAATATCACATGATGCAGGTTTCCCAATCCCATTGTTTCATGGGCATCCCACTACATTGCCAGCTGCTTTTTAACTGAAGTGGGGGACGTAAGAGTGTGAGACAGGGACTGTGTGTGTGTTTTGGGGCACAGACATGTGTCAGCATGCTGTCTTGTAAGTCCAGATAGTAGCAGGAAGCAACCAGTCCCGAGGCAAGGAGAGGGGGAAACCCTGATATCAGCCCCTGCCTCCCTCCCCAGCTCTCTGCAAGGTACTCTCTCTCTCTCACACACACACACCTGCTTCTGTGTTCAACAACAGGAGCATTCCATACTAGTGGTTTGCTTTGTGTCTTGGAGCAGATCAGCACAGCACACAATGGCTGTCAGAAACAGAGCTCAGAAAAGGGCGGGGCATGTGCCTTCAGAGCAGCCAGCCAAGTTCAAAACAAGGAAAAGAGCGGCCACTTGAGGGATTATGGGACACTTCCGGAGGGCAATTGATGGCTTTCTGTGGTGTAATGTGTTTACACTGCCAATACAGCATTGGAGGTTCAGGGTTGTAAGGCTTACGACACATGTCGAGGTGATTTTTATGCAACACTGTGGCTGAGGAGTTTCTGCACACAAAATGGCTTGGCACCTTGTACATCTTGGGAGTTACAACTCAGAAAGCTGCTTTACTGCTCAGAAACTTGCCAGTGTAGACAAGGCCTTAGTTTGAGGCCTAAAGAAACAATTAATTGCATTCATCAGCACTTGTAAAAGTCACAGAGTCAATCACTGTTAGACAACAATGATGGACTTAAGTCAGGGCCTCCTGTGGTGGCATTGTGCTCTAACTATGCTGATTAATTTAGGACATATTGAAAGGTATCTGTGTTTTGTGCAGTGGCCCTGTTCCACACATCGTCCACCTCCTGCTTGCACAGACATTTAGAACAAATGACATTTAGAGCAAAGTCTCTCCCTAAAGTCAACTAAAATTATGCTCCACTCCCATTAAGGCAATCTAGTTTTTCAAACAGATGGAAACAAAAATTTGCAAACAGACAATAAGCTCTGAGTAGTAACCCTCTGAAACCTTTCCAGTTTCAGAGAGCTGGGAGGGGAAGTTCATACACCGTCCCTTTAGTAGCAATTCCTGGCTACTGCAGACACACTCATACTAGGGCTTCCCTGCTCCTGGGGGTCTCATGTCTGCTGCCCCTGCGGAAGGTTCATAAAGCAGGCTTCTTGGAGGTCAAATGCCTACTCCTGCTCCTCTGCCTGTGACTACAGCTCAAAGTTTCAAAGAACCCAAAGGGCCAAAGATGCATACAGGAACCTCAAGGCAGACGAACTACCAGACAGCCTCATACTCAATACATCGCATGTATATTGTAGGTGAAACGTTGGACAACAGAAAAAATGTGCAAGGGGAAATTGCAATCAAAGGTCCCAACCTTTACTGGAGTACTTACTTTGAGCAAATGAGAGGACTTATGAGCCCACATTTAGTCTTATTCATGATCAGGGTCTAATTTTTCAACAACAAAAAAAGATAAGAACATTCTAAAATACATAGGGTCATAAAGAAGTTTTATAATAAGTCACAGTCATCAAGCAAAGGTGAGCACCGAGGGCTTTTCTTTCTAAGTTATTTTGAATATGTGCATATGTGCTTTTCAGATTTTTTTGGAGGGATTTTTATACTCCAATTCTACATATCTGTTCAAAGTTTGTATTCATTGTTAAAGTTGAATTAGTGTTTACAGTTTGTTTCTTTGTTTACCCTTTTATTTGTGTGCTCAGCTTCTCAATTCAAAGCCCTTGTTACTGTTAGGTAGTGAAACTAAGAAATTGTTCTTGTCTTTACAGGTAAGTGTATCCATTAGCAAGTGCTCTGAAAAATGTACTATGTGCTCATCAAAAAAAAGGAACTGTCAATTTGATGAAGTACAACTCACATCTCATTAGTGTTGAGCACAGAAGCAATATTCCACATCAAAAATGACTGCTAAGATATTCACAATTACCAGCTGTTCAGAATCCATTTTATATAGATAAAAAACATGTCAAATTTAATTTATCAGATGCTTTCTGCTGTCATACTTTTCTTTCGTTCAGTGTACTGAAAAGTTATAAAACAACCTCAGTGTTATTCTAGACATGTATCGGATGGGCAAAAAGAATAACAAAATCTATTATGCACCAAGATATAATGAAAACTACATGGATGAATAATCTTCCATAGGTTCTCTCACTCTTGAAGGCTGAATAAATTATCCATTTCAACTTAAATTGTGATTTTTTGGAACAGGGACTTAATCTTCCAATATGTTTAGATATACTTTTGCACATTTTTGATGCTATCGTAGTATAAATAAGTAGTCATTTAAATGTATCTGAATATACAATATTTGGCATCTTTATTATGAAACTTTTATATCTGGCATATCCCTAAATAAGAATACTATCCTTATGTCAGTGTAGTAGTTGTGCTGGTCCCAGGATATTACAACCACAATATGAGTGAGGTAATATATTTTATTGACCAACTTCTTTTGGTAAGAAAGATAAGTCTGTCTTGTCTTGTCTCTCTCATCAACTCGAGTTAGTCCTATAAAAAGATATTAATGCACCTGATTGTATCTTGAATACCCTTATGTCAGTAATAACTACAAAACAAAATTAAAAATAGAATTCGATATTAATTCACCTTTACAAAATGGACACTCAAATGCTTATGAAGATAAAAAAATCACAGATATTAAACAGAGAACAACAGTGGGATTAGCAGCAATAAGTTTTGGAGAAAGTCAATTAGGCCATAAGAGTCAAATTAATGGGTTAGTTTTAGATGCTGTGCAACTAATAAATGAGGTCAGGTGGGTTTCAGAAATTTCTGTGACAGACTTTGCTTATTCCACCACCACTTTGCCTAAGCGGGAGCGAGTGTGGGGAACTTTGGACGTTAGACAGAGTTTTAGGAAATGAGTTTGGAATCCTCTATACACTAGGACGGGGAACACTATTTTGAACTGTAGATCAATAGTGCAAAGCTGCAACACAAAAGTGATCACTTTTTTTTCAGGTTATCCATAGATCGATTGACAGCATTTAGCTTTGGTTTATTAGAAACAATTAACTCCATATAGAAACCTGTTAAATAGTTGTAACCCACACACCTTCCAGGTGCTCTATCCCATATAATGGCACTGAGATCACTTAGAGCAGTGGTTCTCAACTGATGATCCACGGACCACTGATGGTCAATGGTGACTTTTTCGGTGGTCCACACAAATATTGTCCAAAGTCAGATAGTGTGAGCAGAGGAATTGGCTCACAGTGGAAAGCGATATTCATTGTGCATTATCAAGTACCACTCCAACAATTGAAAAGCTTGTCAGTGAGAAGAGAATCCAAACACCTAGTAAGAAATAAATAAATTTCAAACCAAAATGTATCTGCTCTTTTTAATCATGTCTCAACAAAAAAATAAAGAAAAAAGGGGGTGGTCCACGAACATTTTTTGATTGGCCTGGTGGTCTGAAATGAGTTGAGAACCACTGACTTAGAAATAGATGGATTAATGAGACTTCTCTACAGCCTTAGCTAAGAGATAGATTGCTTTTAGCTCAGGCAGTAGAGACTCATACATTCAGCTACATAGGTCTCAGGTTCAATCCTGTCTGCTGACAACCAGCGTGTCAGTGTTACAAGTGGTGACTTGTCTGGGATTTCAACTGGGAAGTCTCTGAAGCTAAGGACATGCTTCCTCAGCTAGGGGAAGTATGTAACACACACACTTCCTGTGTGTGGTGTTCTTTCCCATCTAGTGGCAGAAACCACTTTGAGAGAGAGAGATATTAATGGGGCTGCTCTGTATATAGCCTTTGCTAAAACCCATGTGGCTTTTAGCTCATGCATTCAGCTACAAAGGTCCCAGGTTCGATCCCACCTGTTGACTACCAGGATTTGTCAGTGTTACATAGCTATGGAACAATAACTATCTAAGTTAAGGGACAATAAATATCTAAACTATTCTTATAAAATGTTATACACACACCTTTGCAAGGGGAAATTGCAAAGGCCCCAATCCTGCAACTATTTCTGTAGACACACACACATAAAATGTTTCGTGCTTAACTACTGCATAATATACACTGTTCTTTCATACTTTTGTAAAATGTTTTTTTAACTAGCCCATGGATATTAGTGCAAAACTAGAGTAATACTTATATACAGAGATTATTATAGGAGAAGGGATGGGAATAAATGGGGATCTGACCATCATACTAGGCTTTTAAAACTAATTAAGGAGGTACCTGGAACCTCACCTCTTTACTCTATGTATTTAATACAAGATAAATGAAATTTTGGAGGCAGCTAAAATATATAGTAAACTGACAGTTTGTTGCTAGTTGGATGTTTCAGGCATCTACATGAAAGAGCTGGCTGAGAAAGAGCTTCTTTGCTATCAGTTGTAGCTGATCAGATTTGGGGGCAGGAAGGGAAGAATTGTGGGCTTGTGATAAAAGCATGAAGATTGCCACAGTCTTAGACCATGACTTAGAAGATTTTCAGATCAGATTTTGGTCAACACCAACAGATGCCATGTTGCCTGTGGCAGCCATTTTAACAACACACTCATAATCTGCAAATGTTATATGTCCAACAGTAAAACAAGTGGTATATTTGTGGTTTGCTTCAACGTGACCTTAAAATCGGTCACATTCTGTTCTACTTTTGATTGTCAGTATGGCATTGGCAGAATTTAATCACATTTCTCTCTTTTCTTTCAGATGCTACTTTGGTTGTGTGAAAGCTGCTTGGTGATTAGGTACTATTAAATGTACAGAGTAACAAAAGATGTGAGATTACTATTAGCTATTACTAGTGCTTCATACATGTCACGAAGATATAAACTTGTTGATGGACCTGGATCAGAGACATTACATTCCACTACTGACTGGGCATCTCTGCTTTGTTAGAAAGACACAGATGCAGAATTGATTAACCCAGCAGAACCAAAAGGAAAGCATGTTTGATATAGCTATCAAACTTTAGCAGTAAGTATCAGGTGTTTCCATAATCTGAATGTACATCCCTTGTCCACAGACAAATGTAGATTATATGATGTTAATGGTACCGAAAAAGACTTTCAACAGGAACAATGGACGTTGGCATAAATTCTGCGACATCAGCTTTAACAGGACCAAATTTAAAAGCATTGAGAATAAAAAACCATCACCAGAATGCTGTGGATTACTCTGGCATGTGTCAGAGGAATAAGTGATCCACACATTTAAGTGACCCACAAAGAAACCCTGAGAAAAAGAAGCATGCACTATTTCATCAGAAGACCTCTGTGAAGCTTCTAATGTCAGCCTGGACAGTTGAGTCCACAAACATTTCCTTTAGCTGCTAGACTAGCACTTGCTTGCAAAACTAAATGCAGGGGACTTAATGGCCCAAGAGAAAAAGTACCATGCAAGATGTTTGATGTCTCTCTACAACAAAGTCAGAGAAGAAAACTGAGAAAAGCAAAACAGATGACATTGAATGGGATTGCCTTTGCTGAACTCACAGCCCTACAATGAGCAGACAAGGCAATGAAGGCATGTCTCCAGTCTTTAAACTGGAAGACCTCACGAGGTTCTATACAACTTGGGATGATACTGGCTCAGTGCATTTAACACTAAACTAAAAACTGTTTTCTTCCTTATCTCTAACCACACAAAGAAGGACACGATGTACTCCTTGCCTTCAGCCAGGATATTGGATATGCTCTCCAAAATCATGTGAGGAATACTGGGAAAAGTGAAATGCTTCTTAGTCACACACACCAGGGCTGGATTACCCAATAGGCAGACTAAGCACATGATTAGGGCACCAGCAAAGTAGGGGGCACCAAAATAAATGAGATTTTTTTAAAAAAAATTCATATTTGATATTTCAAAAAAAGCATTGAAGTAGCCTTAAAACATATTTGTGTTGAAATCTTTCTCTAATACTTGCTGGGAGGTACATGCAGTTGCAACAATTGCAATTCTGGAAACCTACTCAAAGATTGTGGATGCATTAGAAAGTATAGCTGAAGACCAATCACAAAAGGGAGAAACTATACGAGAGGCAGAAAACATTGCAAACAAGATGCAAGAACTAGGGTTTTTATTCATGTTGACCATGTGGAATGAAATTTTACACTTTTACCATGCAAGTAAAGCTCTAAGAAAAAGAATTGGATTTGAAAACATGTGCATACCTCTGTCAATCATTAGCAGACCACTTACACACTTTGAGGAATGATTTTGAAAGATTTGAAGACATATCAAAAGATATCTTCCCTGATACTAACTACAAAAAAGCCCAGTCCCGCAAGCGAATCAGGAAAAAACAAGCAAATTATAGCAGTGCAAGAGAAACAGCACTGAATCCTAGAGACAAATTTCGCATATCTACTTACTACACTATAATTGATACACTTGAAGCTCATATGAAGAGGAGAGGTAAAGTGTACGAAGAAGTATCAAGTAGATTTTCTTTTCTAAATGATATGGACTTATCTAATGAACAATATTCACAAGGTTCCCAAAAGCTAGTTGACTCATACCCTGTTGACTTGAACATGAATCTCTGTGGAGGAGTACGGTAGTTCCACTGTTATATGCACGCAAAGTTTAATGAAACAGGAAAAATGAAATTCAGTCACGTTGATAGTCATGACACAATATTGAAAGATGGAATACAATGTGTATTTCCAAATGCAGAGCTCGCACTATGTATTTTTCTAACATTGATGATTATTAACTGCTCCACATAATGCTCTTTTTCTCAGCTGAAAAGAATAAAAAACCCTCAGAGAACAACAATGTGTCAGGACAGACTTGATTCACTTTCCCTGTTGTGTATGGAAGCGGACATGCTTCGTCGAGTCAGCATCAATGAACTTATCTAGAATTTTGCAATCAGAAAATCTAGAAAGAAGCTATTTTAATTTCAGCATACATGCAAGTTTTGTGTCATTTTGAAAAATAAAATTTTATTTTATGGTATAGTATTATTTTTATTTTGAATTACATATGGGGGAGGAGCTTTTCAGTGTTTAGGGCCTCTAAAGGTCTTAATCTGGTCCTGACACACACTAAAACTTATTGGAAGAAACTGTTTCAAATGAAAACGGTTTATTGTACTGCAAGCAAAATCTTTGCTTGTGTCACTAGGGGCACTGATATCCATGATATAGAACAGTTCAAATGTTAAAAGTGAGTCTGAACAAGTTTCCATTCATCCAGCTAGCTTTACCTTGGCACAACTGTTTCAGTACAATAGCAATATCAGTCACCATGAAGAAACAGAAAGCTTAGACCACAACAAAGCTTGAGAATCACCTTTACCAATCTACACTGGTTTGATGCTTCACGCAGACATGAAAAAAAATGAGCTAGTAGTTACTTTCTTAAAACTTAGTTTGTCCATCGCCTGTGACAGAGTGCTGGTCATCTCGCCCAGCATGGAAAACAGTGCATGCCAACACCTGAAGGATGAGAATATAACCTATCTTCTAAAGCTTTATGGTGGTCTGTTCACAAAGCACAGACCACAATCCCAGCTCCACCACAGAAACAGACTCTTTCAACGGAACTGGGAATATCACTTTTTCAGCATACCAGTATTCAAGTGAGAGAGCCGTCTGTGGAATTCCCACCCCAGACTGTGAGACTGCATATTAGAAAATAAGAACAGCCGTACTGGAGTCAGGCCAATAGTCCATCTAGCTCAATATCCTGTCTTCCAACAGTGGCCTATGCTAGGTGCTTCAGAGGGAACGAGAAGGATGGGTAATCATCAAGTTATCCATCGCCTGTTGTCCATTCCCAGCTTTCGGCAAACAGACTAAGGACACTTCAGAGCATGGTTTTGCATCCCTGCCCATCCTGGCTAATAGCCATTGATGGACCTATTCTCCATGAGCTTATGTAGTTCTTTTTTTGAACCCTGGTATAGTCTTGGCTGTCACAACAGCCTCTGACAAAGAGTTCCACAGGTCGTACATTGTGTGCAGAAATACTTCCTTTTGTTTCTTTGAAATCTGCTGCCTATTAACTGCATTGAGTGACCTCTTATTCTTGTGTTATGAGTAAATAACACTTCCTTATTTACTTTCTTCACACCAGTCATGATTTTATAGACCTCAACTGTATCCCGCCTTAGTCATTTCTTTTCCAAGCTGAAAAGTCAGTCTTATTAATCTTGCCTGATCTAGAAGCAGTTCCATGGCCCTAATCATTGTTGTTGCCCTTTTCTGTACCTTTTCCAATTTCAATATATATTTTTTGAGATGGGACGATGCCATCTGCAAGCAGTATTCAAGATGTGGGCATACCATGGATTTATATAGAGGCATTATGATATTGACTTTCTTATTATCTATCTCTTTCCTAATGATTCCAAACATTCAATTAGCTTTTTTGATTGCTGCTGCACATCGAGTGGATGTTTTCAGTTTTCAGACATGCATTGAAGAAAACTATCATCACTTCCTGAGTCTTAGATAATTGTCTTCCCATTGAACTTGAAGAAACGAATGCTCCCATGCCAGCTGCAAATGTTGAAATCAAGTCTAATTGCCAGTTGATTACCCACATCCTATCAGACTTATGCAGGTGATTTGGACAATTAAGGCAAGCTGCAATGGAATACCTTCAATGGAAATCATGACATTTCCTGGACAACTTACCATGCTTGTGTCATAGGACCTCCAGAGAAGGTCCAAGGTTGACAAGATCAGAATAATATTATTGTAGGAGTAGCAGAGACTTTGAGAGGTTATCTAATCCAATCCCCTGCACCCATACCAGGACTAAGTATTATCTAGACCATCCCCAAGAGGTGTTTGTCTAACCTTCTTTCAAAAATCTCCAGTGATGGAGATTCCACAATCCCCCTGGCAATTTACTCCAGTGTTTAACTACCCTCACAGTTAGGATCACCCTTGCTGCAATTTAATCCCATTGCTTCTTGTCCTATCCTCAGAGGTTAAGGAAAATATTTTTATGCTCCCTCCTCTTTGGACCTTCTACGGTGGTTTTCTAGCACTAGTATTTGACTCAATATATTGCTTTCCTTAGAAAAGCTGATTTTTGAAAAATCTGTCTGTCTCTTTCAAATTTATAAAACCCTTATCTTACTGATTAAATAATAATGGTAATCATAGTGTATCAATAGTTGCTATGTGCCTTGCACTGTGAGAAAGAGTTTGTGACCCACAGAGATTACAATCTAAGCTATAAAGCTGGTTGAATCATTCATTGCAAAAAATTAATTGACAATGTAACTCTTTTATTCTGTCAATAAAACATGTCCCAATTTCTGTGTATATTATCTGTCATTAGCATCATTGAGTGAATAAAGTAGACAAACTTCAATCTAAGGGCTTCTTGGATGTTGTTGGGGTGGATGCTGTTCATTTTTTGTGATTGGTTACTTTGGTTACACAGTATTGTTTTTTCCCTGATTAGATGATTAAAACTTTTTTTGGGGGAAAAAAGAGAACAAATGATGAATAGTGAAGAATGAATGGTAAATATTTTGCCTTAAGCATGTATATATGTTTGCATGCACAATAGGGTATGAATACAAATAACTGTGCCCCAGAATCATACACTGGCCAAATCCAATTTGTATGAATAGCATGGGGAATGAACTCAACAGACATTTGGCATTCAAATGAATGTTCACCAACATTCTTTTAGCAATATGCAACCTACAACTAAATGTTATGAGCTTGGAAAAAATTAATTCCCCCCCTTATTAAAAATAATCTAATTGTTTACACACCGTAGAACCTTGGCTCCAAACTCACTCTTGTAATTGGGTCTTACCTTATCCTGACACTCAGGAAACTATACTGGGCTCCCCTCCTCCCATACAGTGACATTCCCCTATTCCCAAGAGACAAAAAAGGAAGTATACATAGGAATAACACAAGAGTGTAGGGATCAGGAAAGCCAAGAATTAATTACAATTGGCAAGAAATGTTAGACACAATAAGAAGGGGTTCTTCAAATAGGTCAGACAAAAAAAGATCAAGGACAGCCTGGCTGTGTGGCTCATTGAAGAAGGTGAGCTGGTAATGGAAGATGATAGGAAGGCAGAGCTGCTGAATTCCTATTTTGCTTCAGACTTCTCACAAATATAACATGACCAGACAACTAGTGAAGTTACCATAGACAATAAAGGGGAAGGTATGTGGATCTGGATAAATAAAGATGACTTCAGAGACCTTCTGACCAATTTGAATGAATTCAAATCAGTGGGGCGGGATGCTTTTGCCAGAGGATACTGAAGGAATCAGCTGAAGAAATCTCAGTGCCACTGGCCATAACATTTACAAATTCATGGATGATAGGAGAAGCTACTACAACAATGAATAAAATAATCAGTTTGCAAATACCTGGAGGATGAAGGGGTCATCACTAACAGTCAGCATGGATTTACCAAGAACAAATCATGCCAAACCAGGTTGATTTCCTTCTTTGACAGAAGTGACAAAGAATCTAGTGGCACATGAAAGACTAACAAAAGTATTGAAGCATAAGCTTTTGTGGGCTAATACCCACTTTGTTGGATGTGGGTATTAGCCCATGAAAGCTTATGCTTCAATACTTTTGTCAGTCTTTAAAGTGCCACAGGACTCTTTGTCACTTCTGCAGATAACACAGCTACCTCTCTGATTCTTTGACAGAGTAATTGATTTGGTGAATGGGAATATGTGGTGGACATAATATACCTGGACTTCAGCAAGCCTTTGACACAGTCTCACATGACATTCTGCTAAGTATACTGGAAAAATGTGAGCCCAACAGAACTACCATTAAGTGGCTACATAATTGGTTAAACAACCAAAAATGAAGAGTATCTATCAATGGAATGAATTTTGGATCAAGGGAGGTCTCAAGTTGGGTTCCACAGGGATCTGTTCTGAGTCTAGTGTTGGTTAACATCTTCAATTAGTGTCGTAGATGTAGGTACAGAGAGCACACTGATCAAGTTTGCAGATGAGACAATGCTGCAGGAGGGAGGAGGGTAAGAAGGGGAGTTGCTAATAATTGAGAGGATAAAGCTAAAATTCAAAGATAAATGTAAGGTGCTACACTTAAGGAATTAAAGGCAAATGTACAAATTGAGAATGGGGGAAAACTGGCTTGGCATAGCACTGCTGAGAAGGATTGGGGCGGTGGGGGGTTTGATCACAACCTCGACATGAGTCATCAATGTGATACTGTTGCAAGAAAAGCAAATGCAATTTTAACAAAGGTATAGCATGCGATTTAGTGGAGGTGATAGCACCGCTCTGCTTAGCGCTGATTAGGCCTCAGCTGGAGTACTGTGTCCAATTTTGGTCACCAATAGACTATAGAATATAGAAAGGATTAGAGAAACTGCAAAGGATCCAGAGGCAAGTAACAAATATGATCAAAGGGAAGGAATGCAAGCCATGTGAGCAAAGGTTGAAGAAACTGGGTATGCTAAGTCTGGGGGAAAATGGGAGATTTGGTCGGAGGGGAATATGATAATGTTCTTCATCTATTTGAAATGTTGCTGTAAAAAAAGATGGAGAGAAGTTGTTGTCCTGCCTTCTATGGAAAAAGACAAGAGGCAATTGGTTCAAACTACAGTATAGTAGATTCAGATTAATTCTCAGGGGAAATGTCCCAGCTGTAAGACCAGTAGGACAATGGAATTGTCTGCTTTAGGAGGTTGAGGAATATTCTTCACTGGAGGTTCTCAAAAGAAGGCTGGATAGCCATCTGTCTTGGAAGGTTTAGACACAACAAATCCTACATCTTGGCAGAGGGTTAGACTAGACGCCTCTTGTGGTCCCTTCTAGCCTTCTGATTCTGATTCTAAATACTTAAAGGAAACCTGCATTGAAACCATAGATGTTACCATTTATTTTCTAACCATTGCTCACTTTCAGACTCTTAATCAGTTCTCTACGATGATCATAACATACAAGTGTGTTGTACCTACTCACATCATGTTTTCAGGGAAAACATAGTAGTGGGTTACTGGCCACAATGTCAGGGAACTGGAAGTGTGAAGAAATGGAATTTCCATCAAGGCAGCTCTAGAGGATCCTTATGCATGGATCTCATAAATTTGGTGGATCACAGGTCATTTTGCTGCAACAGACAACCCATGTGTATTTTCAGAATTTAGTGTCTGTAAGGGTTTCCCCCCCGATAAAAGGATCATCTGGCTCTTCATTCTGTTGGCACCCAGTAAAGGCAGAAATATTTCATTAGAAAATATCGGTTCTTTACATTCAAGATGACTGTCATGAAAATTGTGCTGCCAGCTAACCTCCTGCTGATGACAGACATAACCTTGAAAACATCACTACTGAGAGCCCCCTTCCACACCCAACAAAAAGTTCTATATCAAGTTTAAGATTAACAGACATAACAGATGGTATTTTTCCAGTTGCATAAATGTACTCTTACACCTTTAAAACCACATTCAGAAAAAATAACATAGCAGACAGATTATTCAGAATGGGCATGTTGGGGAACTATGCTATATTTTCAGTTTTTGTCCTTACACTTACAAATAAAAACAAAACCAAGTAAAACTAAGCTTCATTCATCATATTCTTTCTGAAAATGCTCAGGCCATAAACATTCTTACTAAAAATGTTATTGAAGATGTTGCTGTCTAGACAGGAATTTGATATAAGTACTTCATACCATCAGGCACAAAATAATCAACGATTCTGGCACAGAAGTATAAAATTGGCTGCAACAAAAATCAATAATGGCATGAATCATCGTGTCCCAGTTATGCTAATTATGCTTCTAACTCTAACTGTTAATATTATCTGAATAAAATACAAGATAAAAATATATTCTCTACAGCTGCCATTAGTTAAGTGCTGACAACTAATTATCAACCTTTTAAAAAAGTACTAGATGTTTTATTAATGCACTGCACCAGTGGATGATTTTGGTAGATAAAAGTAATTTTTTCTTTAAGAATTCCCCCATAACTTTAAAACCTAAGATCTTAACCTGAGATTTTATACATTCATAAATTATAAATAGATCATTAATTATATAAATTATCACCATTCATTTTACTTTAATCAGCGTTCTGTACTTTGCTATTTTGTAGGTTAACTGGGATATTTCAACTGTTTAAACAAAAGGTGAGAAGTGGCTCAAACAGGCTTTTTCATTTGCTCAGAATATGCCACTGACAGGTTTCAAACAGATGTGAATAAGCAGGTAGGTGCTATTTCCCAGTGCACAGTTAATATTTTTATCAAACAGGCTAGGAAAAAGCTAACTCTCTGGAAGCCTTAATGAAAAAAAAAAAGGTCCACACAAATGAAGTGCAATTGACCAATTAACACATCACTGCACATCCAACATGAGATTCAAATGGTAATTGATATGGTATCTGACCAAGACTTAGGAAAAGCAAAGAAGAAACCTGCTCTCCCAACCTCGAGGCCAGTGTATGCAGGAAAAGAACTTCAGAATTTTAGTTAGTATCATAAAATTCATATAACTTCAATAAAGCCCACAGTTATGTACATCAACATATGAGGTCTTAGAGTTTTTATTAAAGAACCTCCCAGCAATCTATGACAACACTTCTCTTTGCATTTTTTTTTAAACTGCCAAGTAGCAGTTGCATATTTTCCTGTATTTCAGTATGCAAGTGGCTGAGCTGAACAAGAGGAGAAGATTAGCAAGGAAAGGGCTGGTGCAGAAAACTGATCTAACTTTTTTTTCCAACTAAAGTGGGAAGCCTGTTTTCATTTTCAGTCTCAGGTCAGCTATGTCAGTCAAGATTTTTAAGACTGAGTCATACTGATAGCTTCTCCTTAATGGAAGGACATATAAAACAGATCAATTTTTAAAAAATCATAACCAAATTTGCAATCCAGGGTGCTCTGGAAGAAATTATCATAAAAAACCCACAAAACCCAAAAGAAAAGCTAACAGAAGGCTAAGAACACATTAAATAGAAGCTGCAGAAATTGTTAACCTTCTCTGAACCACTTGGCTGGCATTGGAAATCCTGCTGTGAATTGATGCAGATTAAACAAACTGAACTTAATCTAATGGAAAAGTAACAGAATTCAACAAAATTCATACCATGTATGAAACCCATTGGATAATTAAGACACACTACAACAAAAATTGTGTTAAACATCTGAAAAGTGTGCGTGTTTATCCCTAAATATTTCCAAATATATGAAAGTTAATTGTTGCAAAAATCCTTTATCTAGGGGCACAAAACTTGAACAGGGCATTTCATTTATAATGTATTTAAGCCTAAGTGACCCCACTACAAACTATACTAAAGCATGTGAAGCAAATAAAACTCTAATAGTATGAAGACATTATCTTTCAAGTACATATTTGCTAAGAGTAACCTTTTTCCATACCTGCAATTATCTTACTCTAAACTGATTGTTGTTGACATATGTAATGCTTAAAAAAGGACAAACCAGGAATTAAGGCAGGCAGCACTTATTTGAAGTGTAATGTCTGCCAGATTAGTGTTGGCACAATGAATGCTCACTGTGTACTAATAGTATATGAGAACTACATGAAGAGCTCTTGAAAGGCTGGTTTAAAATAAAATTTAACAGAAAACAGTTTTTAATAGAAAAGTGACAAGTTCGATGGTGTGAAGATGCTGGACCATCCTGAGAGCCCTCAGGTTTATTTTTAGTTCCATGATAAGGGTTAATGATCATCTAAATTACTCAAGATACCCTTCTGCTGGCATGTTTTCCTTCAAACTTGTTTTCTTGTGCTGCATTAGAACACGGTCCACACCTGCTGAAGTCAACAGAAAGACTAGTTGACTTCAGTGAATATTGGTTCAGTCTCTTATTATATTACTGCTAGTCCCATATCAAGTTATGCCCTTGCCTTGATTAGCTCATCTTTCTTGTTTGGTTTGATGTACACCCTGCCTTTTCTCTTCTAGGATTTTGTGAAGTGCAAAGAGGCTGCTTCAGGAAGACCCTCAAAGATTTAACAACTCACCCATTCATACACCATTCTTTTATTTAAAGAGAAATGTACTTCAAAATCAAAAGATCAAAAGTGCAGGGCATTTTTCTTAATTATAGAACCATAGTAGGACCCCCACAATGGCCAGGAAAAGAGGGCAGGCCTTACAGTAAATGAAGCCACTATATAGTGTATACATTCAAGTTGGGAATTTTAGAAGAACATACTAAAGAATAATTATATTGCTGCTGTAGCAAAACTGTAGTTTCTGCAAAAGCTTTCTGGTAATTCACCCTAGTGATTAAATAATAATAGTTCCTGGGACATGAGTCATAACCTAGCATTTTTGTCTGGTGGTGAGTTGCAAGTGCAACCGTGAAAAGTCTATTTTATTGTGCATGATTAAAATCGCTGTCCTGAGATTTAAATTTCCCATTGTAATTAATGTCAAGCTCTTTAGGTTGGAAGTGACTAACATTTCTATTCAAGTGGCTCACTGGAGGCCCTAGGCACAGGCCAGACTAACCAGCTATTATTTTTGTTATTTGATGAGTATCAACAATGTTCCTGGCTCTGTTTACAATAAAAATGGGGATGACCCCTGCACTGAGAAGCTGGGAGGGCACACTGTAGGGGATACAAAAATATATATGTATCATGTACAGTGCCTGGCCACCTTCTTCCTGTCCCACTCCCACCTGTCCATTATGTTTCTTTTCACAGAGCTGTTGGGTGCAGCAGGGCCTCCTTTGACCAGATGGCACTGCTGCTTCCCCGTCCCTACCACCTCTCTAGGGTATAACTCAGAAAAAAAAATGGTTGGTTTGTTGTCAGCTCCTGGTATTCAGTTTGTGAATCACACATGGTTCAAAATCTACAGGTATTAACCACCTCTACCCAAGACATACTCCAGATCAAGTTCTGCCACAAGGAGACTGCAAAATCCCATATCTCATTACAAACATCTATTTCCAACATTCTCCAGCACTACCCCAGTACAATATCACTCAGTACGCAGGGGTAATCAAATCATTTTTTGTCAACGTCCCAATTTCTTGGTCAAGGTATAGTCAAGGTCCAGACTCCAGAGAAAATACAAAAATAATGATAATAAGTAAATAAAAACATTTCACAGAACTTGCAAAAGCAACTGGCAGTCCAGCTTTGGCCCGCAGTCCGCCTATTGACTACTCCTGCATTACAGGAAATACTCATCAGTTGTGACACAATATAGTGAACCATAATCTTGCAAGATGTAAATATATTCAAACCGACCTGATATAAAGTTTACACTTAGATATAAATCTGAAGCTTGATATGCTCAAGATATTATATAATATCAAATAGATTAATCAGAAAATATTTTTATTCCTCCAACAGATTAAATTCGACATATTTAATGAAGCCAGTGTCTCTATTCCTTTTCAAATATTTGCTAAACACAAACAGTGCATAAATATACAGTCAACATATTTTCAAGACAGAACAAAACAAATGGCAAAGTTAATTGTTGAAGGGTTCCAATCAAGAGGAGTGATGGAGAGTGATGAAGGATTATATTTATGGATGTATCTATTTGGATTTATACAAGTGTTGTGACAGGGCACCTATCCATACCCTTTAGGTCACTGGTCACAATTAAAATACCTTAAAAATAATACTAAAACTGAAGTACGGTGCAGCAGTCCAATTCAGTATACCTCATCACCAGACAACTTAGAGTCTCAAATCAGCCTCAGCTGCTCATCACTCTGAATTCTCCACCATTTTCAAATGCCCGGGAAAGATACATGCACTTTGCAGCATGTTCTATAGATCATCAGGTTCAGGCTATTTCAGACTAATGCTGGAAGTGAATTCCAAATCTGTAGGACATCAGTGAATGGCCTAACAGCAGCCCTTTCTCATTTATTCCAGTGGTGTTTCTGCTCAAGTATCTACTCTGATCTCAGCTGGTGGCATGGTACAGAAGAGAGGTGGTCTCTCAGACAAGTGGGTACTAAGCCATTAAGGACTTTATAAGTTGAAACCAAAAATGCCTACAAGTTACCATTGCAGATCAAGACTGCTTACAGGAAGATACTCCACTGACCAAGAAGGCCACCATAATCTGTATTATTTTCAGTTTGGGGATGGTTTTAAGGTGTTGCTCACTGCAACTGTCTTATCTTGAGGCAATGGGAATCTGACTTGATCCCTTATTTGTTTCCAGAAACTGCTTTTTATCAAGTTGTAGAAAAACTGTGAAGACGTTATCTTTGGGTGGACTCCAATGAAAAATCATCTTTCAACCTTAACTCTTTTTAATAAAGTTTTTTGTGTGTATACCTCCTCTTCTATTAAACTGAATACTGTTCGCTCTATAAAGATATAACTGAAAGAAAAGCATGTTTGTAAGAGACAGCCTACAGTTTAACAGCCCAATCTTTAAACAGCATAGACAGAAATAGTTCAATGGGACCAATTTCCTGAACTGAAATTAAAATCCAATGAGAGAAAAAGATATAGAAAATAAGATAACAGTAAATCTTTGCATCACAAAAATGCTATCTGTATATTTTTTTAATATAGTACAGGACCAAATCCCCTTGCGGTTACTCAGTCTTCATATGCAAGGAAACACCCACATAGTCAGTGTAAACTTAAGTAACTAAGGAGCCCTGGATATAAAATATGCTAAAAATACAGCAGCAAGAAGTAAATTCTGATAGACACCAGAAATCACTGAGACTATTGGAAGGTGCTGTCACATCACTCAAGTTGAGAATGGGAGTGTCCATTGGCTCCAGGCTGGTCAAATTAAGAGTGCAGATTGGACAAAAATAATAATAATACTCAGAGATAGTGAAAACTTCTAGTCCAGCAACTTCCTCTTTTCTTTTTCAACTATATTCATCAGCCAAGAGAGTGTTTCACAGAAATCAGTAGATAAGAAAAGTGAAGATAAAATTACAGAAAAAAATCAATAACTAGATCCATATTTACAGTTATTTTTTCAGCTATATTTACATTCTGTAAATAGATACAAACAAATGAGTATTATCCCTAAATCCTGCCAAACAAAGCAATATATCTCCCTTTGAAATATACATTTATTTAGTATTATCTGTACTCTCTGGATGTACCATTCAGTTAGTCACTCTCAACATCAAGCTCCTTTTCTATGAGTGAGTAGATTCAACTCCGAGCTGTACCACAGACTTCCTGCATGACCTTGGCCAAGTCACAGTCTGTCTGGGCCTAAGCTTCCAAGCTGTAAAATGGGCATTCTTAATGCTTGAGAACAAATGCATTACTGACTGTGGAACACACAGCTATTACAGTGCTGGGAAAATTCAAGTGCATTAGAGAGGTAATACATGTTCTAGGAAGCATGATTATGTGGCACTAAAGGCATCATTTGATATTTCTGAATGATTCCATCAAACCTTTCAAAGGAGAGGTTAACTTTCTTTTTCTCATTCTTCAAACACATGACAATCAGAATCACACATTGTTGGAATAGTCACCTGAGTTAAAAACGAGGATACAGCACTAGCAAATCCCAAAGTTATAAATTTCCTGGCCTTTATTAAGAAAGATCTCCTAGCCTTATCCAGATTCCTTTGAATCAGAGAACATTTCCAAATTATTCTGAATTTATAAAATGAGATCTGTCCATAAAAATATTTACAAATAGATGGAAGAAAATGTGCAGAAGTACTCAACAGAAATGTCTGGATGTAATTAAAAGGTGAATGGGAATGGACCAGAATCTTTATTCTAAGAGCAGTACATCCAGTCCAACAGATGGTCTTAGATTTAGTTTCAAATTCAAAGATTACTTCTCTCCTAGGATTTCTAAAAACTATCTACTCGTGGCAGCTACCACACCTTAGATAACTGTCTTAGCAGAAATGCTATGCTGAATGGTTAATTACCACTCAAGGGACGGGAAGAGCAATTGGCTGCCCCCATAATGGAAAAGTAACAGAGGAGAATTAAATTACTTAGTGGTACCAACAGCAGATGCAGCTAGTGCCAAATGAAACCCACAGGGAACAAAACATTGTGAGCCATCCACAGAAGCCTATACTCTTTTCAGTTATTTGGATTTGAACTTGCGAGTGGCTCAGAGTTCTATAAGTGATGGATCAGTGGTACGTGTAGGTTCTTCCAGATGACAAATTCATGTATATTTTTTTCAGATATGGTCAGAAAAACTGTAACTGCCCGTGGCAACAGCAACATACAAGTCCATTTTGAATGAGAGACTACAAGATGCACAGGAAAGTAATTTGCTTACCACAAAAATGGTTAGTATTATAGCAAAATTAAATGCCTATAAATCAGTGCAAATACATGACATCCTGGAAAAATTTAAAAAAATTTGGGTGATGGTATATGGCCTTTTTGACAGTGGTGGGAATGTTCCTTATTTTTAAGTCTTTTAGATAGAGAAATCATTTTAAATAAATGTCTTTTTAAAATACAAAATTGTTTCTTGCTGCTTTAATTTTTCACTTTTTGTCTCCGTTGACTTCTGTTAAGCTCTCTTGGCTCATGTACTTTGTGTTAAAAAAGTGTTTTACTATTTCCATGCCTCCAGTCACAACAGCAAACCTACAGGCAGGTGTCCCAGGTCACTGAAAGGTTAAACAGCTGTAATAGCATGCTACAGCTTTAAAAACTCCCACACCCCATTCTGGATCTGTGCTGAATATGAAATATGCATGTACTTTGAAAACCCTGTAGCTTTTACATACAATCGCCCATAACCCCAGCCTGACTCCAGATGTCCAGCACCTCACTTCTTAACTTGTGTATGTTTTCATTTTTTTAACATAGTTTTAATAAAGTTTTAAACCTGATCTCAGGTAACTGAGAAACTCTTTCTAGCATTGGAGTACTCAGCTCACATGAGGGAGGGGCTAGAAAAGACACTCTAAACCCTTTCCGCTTCAGGCTGACCTAGACAGATTGTTGTGGTTGGCTGATCCCCAACTTATGGTCAAAGCACTGACAATAGCACAAGTGTGATGTGATTAAGATTCTGAGCTTACTGTGAAAGATCCTGATAATTCTTTCAAAGCTAATGAAAAAGTCTACATCCCTTCCAAATGCTGATCCTACCTAACACAATGCCGTGTGTATGTGTGTGTGTGTGTGTATGCAAAAATAAAAATGTCTAATGCATTTTTTGAAATCTGCTAATTATTATTCTTGAGCGCTCTATTAGCAAATACTATCCCATTTTACAGATAATGAAACTAAAATAGAAAGTTTCAGTGACTTGCTCATCGACATGGAGTTGGTAACACTCAGGATTATATATCAGGGATATCTTCCTCTCATTTCTGCACTGAGACTGCTGGACTACATCTTCATAATGAAGTAGTGTAAGTAAGATACTTGTGACGTTGCAGACTAAACAATCCCAGTTCCCTCAGCCTCTCCTCATCAGTCATGTGCTCATTTTGCTGCCCTCCTCTGGACTCTTTCCAATTTTTTCACATCCTTCTTGTGGTGTGGGGCCCAAAGCTGGAGACACAGTACTCCAGATGAGGCCTCACCAATGTCGAACAGAGCGGAATGATCATGTCCCTTGATTTGTTGGCAATACCCTAGTCATACAACCCAAAATGCTGTTAGCCTTTTTGGCAACAAGGGAGCACTGTTGACTCATATTCAGCTTCTCATCCACTGTAACCCCTATGTCCTCCTCCGAAGAACTGCTGCCTAGTCATTCGGTCCCTAGTCTGTAGCGGTGCATGGGATTCTTTTGTCCTAAGTGCAGGACTCTGTACTTAAACCTCATCAGATTTCTTTTGGCCCAATCTTCTAATTTGTCTAGGTCCCTCTGAATCCTATCCCTACTCTCCAATGTATCTACCACTCCTCCCAGTTTAGTGACATCTGCACACTTGGTGAGGGTGCAGTCCACACTATCCTTCAGATCATTAATGAAGATATTGAACAAAACCAGCCCCAGGCCAGGACTAACCCTTGGGCACTCCACTTGATACTGGCTGCCAAATAGACATGGAGCCGTTGATCACTAGATATGGAGCCATTGATCACTATTGTTTATTAATGAACCCAGAATAAGTGATCAACACCTGGGGGAGCAAACAGCTGCGCATATCTCTCTAGCACTGTTATAGAGTGCGGACAATTTATGAGTTTACCCCCTATATGCTTTATACAGAGTAAAACGGATTTATTTGGGGTTTGAATCCCATTGAGAGCTGGGTGTCTGGGTGCTGGAGACAGGAAACCTGCTGAGCAGTTTTTGGTTAAAGTCTGCAGCTCTGGGGGCAGGACCAGACCTGGGTCTACGGTGCAGCGCAGTAGCATGTCTGGCTCAGCAAAACAGGGTTCCGGAGTCCCAAGCTGTCAGGGAAAACGAGCTCAGAGGTAATCTCAGCATATCAGGTGACAGTCCAAGGGGATCTCTGTGACCGAACCCATCACAGCACCATGTTCTAAATTGATGATGTTTACATGTATTTGATTATTTTTCAAAAATTTAAAATGGCAGAAAAAACCCATAGATAGGGGTAGTGTGTGGGTTGTCAGCCAAGCAGCTTTTTGTACTGTCTACTGTAGGCACTCAGTCAAGACTCAGTACAGAAAAGCATAAAGAAGAGCACTTGCCCTATCTTTTGATAAGAAAGAAAGTTCTTTGTTCCAGAAAGCCTCAGAATGAGTCAGAATGCTAATTTCTCACTGTATTCTTTATATCCATGATATAATGAATGCACTCCTGTACCAACGAATTGCACCCTTAGCATGATTCATGCCAGTGGAGTACATTAAAAATCATTTTATTTGTGTAGGTCTCACCCCCGCTCCAAAATTTTGAGCTTTGAGTAATTTAAGTGCCACAAGTCTACGCTTTTATTTGTCCCTGATTAGCTATCTTACAAAGTAATTAAGCAAATCAATAAACAGAATGAGCATGAGTCAATGGAAGCTCTGATAAGCATGCATGATCTTCAACCTACAACTACACCGTAGTCAGCAATTACAAGACAGCTATACCATCTTTTAAGGTTTTTTAGGATATACTTTTATAGCTATTAAATGTCCATTTACTAATAATTTTTGTTGTGCTCATGCAACAGTTTTTCAGCTCTGATCTTACATGGGTACACAGGGTAATATCCACTAAATGTTTGATATATATCAGATGCACTTAAACACAATTTAAATGTTCAGAATAAGCAAAAGAACTATTTCATATTCATATTTCATGTCAAACTCTTGCATTTGTTTGGAATTTTGACATTTAACATATAATTTTAATAAAAGGTAGATATTACAGAATATCTTTCAGTTATCCAAATTATGACTTGGAACATGTAGGATCTATGCAGGTAGACCTCTGTTTGTACAGAGCCCCTCTGAGTTAAAGGGGATTTGCATGTGTATGAGGCTCCAAACATGGATTTGATTGCAGGATTATAGCCTATTTCACTTTACTTGAAAAAATATAATGCTTATTTGTTTCATGCTAACAAAAGTTGCAGAATTTATCATGCCATTTAATTCAAATCTTAACAAAGATGTTATACTCAATTAGAAGGTGCCACAAGAAGGAAAACAATCCCTTCCTAATTGGATCCCTATTACTACAGGAATGATAATGATCTTAATTTATACTGTGCCTTTCATCCTGAATACCACAGTGCTTGACAAACTATTGCAGCAGTTGCCGGGTAGTGCCTGCTATAGTTAATGTTACATTACAGTCCCTGCTTTCACATGCTCATTGTATTTTTCTCTGAAATTCACCTCTTAGCCTGAAACGTTGTAAGGTTTTTGTCCCAGCGTAAAGGTGAATTTTAAAGAGAAAACTTTAAGCAGTATCCATCTGCCTGCCCTTGAGTTATGTAATGGTAAAATACTCTGAGAAGTGTTCGACATCATTCTAATTCTGCTCTGATGGAAGTCAAGTGGTGTTTTACTATGAACTTCAGTAGGTACAGAATTGGGCCAATATTGTGAGCTTTTGAGAATCCCACCCTTTATCTTTCCCCAAGAAAAACGTGAAGGTATTTAATTTGTTCATATATAACTCAAAGTTGAAGTCAATTGGACAATTCAGATGAATAAAGCTGTAAATGTATTTAAGTTTTTGATGAATCAAGAGCTTCAGTTTATTTTATTAAATGTATACCAGAATTAGGACCCTACCAAAATTCATGGTCCATTTTGATCAATTTCACAGCTGTAGGATTTTAAAAATAATAAATTTCATGAATTCAGCTTTTAACATCTGAAATTTCATGGTATTGTAGTTGTAGGCCTTGACCCCTAAAAAATTTGTGGGAGAGGAGTCGCAAGGTTATTGTGTGTGTATGTGGGGTGGGTTATAATACTGATACCCTTACTTCTATGCTACTGCTGCCTTCAGAACTGGGAAGCTGGAGAGCTGTGATTGCTGGCCGGTAGCCAAGCCCTGAAAGTAGTGCTTCTGCCAGCAGCAGTGCAGAAGTAAGGATGGTATGATATTGTATTGCCACCCGTACTTCTGCACTGCTGCCTGCGGAGCTGGGTGCCTGGCCAACAGCCGCTGTTCTCAAGCCACCCAGCTCTGAAGACAGAGCAGAAAGGTGGCACTACTGCAACCCCCCCTAAAATAACATTAGGACCTCCCTTGTGAGTCTGGACCCCCAATTTGAGAAATGCTGGTCTCTTCTGTGAAATCTGGATAGTATAGGGTAAAAGCACACAAAAGACCAGATTTCACGCTCCATGACATGTTTTTCATGGCTGTGAATTTGGTAGGGCCCTAAGCATAATATAGAAAGTAATGTTAACTCAGTCACATTGCACATCCTAAGAGAACTGCAGAGGACACCAAAGCGTTGCGCACTAACTGCCCCATGTGGATACTGCTGATACGAACTACAAGATATCTAGTTCGTGTTAATGCAGTCCTATTTGAAAAAAAGACTATGTTAATGTGAAGTAGGTACCCTGTTGTTTGCACCAGCAGTATCTACATGAGGCAGTTGACCTGCTCTGCAGTTCACACCCTGAGAGTTCACATTGTGGCATACTGTAGACCAGTGGTGGGCATACTGTAGACCACATGTGGCCCATCAGGGTAAGCTGCTGGCAAGCTGCCAGACTGTTGGTTTACATTTGCACAGCCACCTGCAGCTCCCAGTGCTGCAGTTCACTGTTCCTAGCCAATGGGAGCTGCGGGAAGCTGTGACCAGGCCCATGCTGCTTCATGCAGCTCCCATTGGCCAGGAACAGCAAACTGAGGCCACTGGGAGCTGCGGGCGGCCATGCAAATGTAAACAAATGGTCTGGCAGCCCACCAGCGGCTTCCCCTGATGGGCCACATGTGGCCCACAGGTTGCCCACCATTATTGTAGACATAGCCTGGTTCTTTTTTTTATTTATACCAGTGGAAACCCATTAATATTGACGAACTAATACATGTGTAAAACTGGTGCAAGCAAGAATAGCATCAGGGACACAATCTTTTTCCTGGAGAGCTAATCTATGGTTCAATGCTGCAAATACTTACAAATATAGGTGACTTTCTTCACCCCGATAGTCAAGTTAGCTTAAATGGGACTATTGAAATGGATAAAGGTATTCACATAGATAAGTGTTTACAGGATCACAGTCTAATGTTAGACATGAAACACTGACTGGGAATAAAAAATAGGAGTGGAAAGGTGAGTTGAATTCAAGTTACAAAATTGAGATTCCCATAGTTATTCAGTTTACATATATGCAGAACTTGGTGGATCTATTATTTTAATAAATATATAAGGACATGTTTTGACTGTTCTTAAATACCTTTTTAAAATGTACATTTTTAATACTCTATCTGAACTCTCCTGAGTTTACTCTCCTTCTGTAATCTGTTTGTGTTTGTCCACCTAAGAATGGCACTGTATGTTGTCAGTGTTGGAACTAAGTGTTCAGTCCTGAGAGATGCTAAACACTCTGGCCTTGATCCTGCAGAGCTTTTAAGCATACACTTAACTTTAAGCTCATGAGTAATCCTATTAAACACATGCTTTAGATCCTGATTGCTTCCCAAACAGGGGTCGACGTAATTATACACACGCTTAACTTAAATTGAAGCACATGCTTTACACCCTTCGGTGAATTGGGGCCTAAGGGCTTTGTGAGATATGGGCCATGATATGGATGAGATAAGCATCTTGCAGGATCAAGCTCTAAAGACCTTATCCTATGGCTCTTACTGAAAAACTGACTAAGGGTCTGATCCAAAACTCACTGAAATAAATGTAAAGGCTCTTAAACTGACTCTTAACTTTAAACTGCACCTAAGTCCCATTGAGACTCAAGTACATGAGGCTCTTAATAAAGACTGGCACGTACTTAAGCCTAAAAGGCATACTTCAGTGAATTTAGATCAGGCCCTGAATGAGCAAAGCCTTTAAATCAATGAGGATTTTAGACTAAGTAGTAGAGGGACTGCAAGTCCAGGGTTCTAGCCTCAATCTGATAAAGAATGTTCTAGTTAGAAATAATCTTAAACATTTAAAAAAAGGAAATAAAAAGCTGAATTCAAGCAGATATTCAAATATGGACACAGTTTAAACAGTCTTAAATAAAGATCACATTACATAGTCTAAACTCAAGATCCCATATAGCTACCAATACACACCCCCAAAATAGGTTTTCAGTCTAATCACAACTTTAGTTTTTTGAGAATTATAGACCGTATTCAGATTTCATTTTTAAACATGTTGACAACACATCACCTATGTAATATCTTAGCCTGATCTGAAGAATGGATAATCTGAAATTTATAACCTATACCAGTATACATACAACGGATTAGATTAAGGAGCATCTGGATTACAGGACCTTTGAGTCAAAATTACTGACTCAAAGATGGAGATGAGCAGAGCTGGTTAGAACATTTTCACTCAAATGAAGTTTCATCAAAATACATTCTTTTGGCAAAGCCAAAACATTTTAGACACATCAGTTTCCACTTTTTTTTTTTTAATTAAAAAGACTGACTGGGTCAGAGAGAGTAAGCAAACAAGTGAAACTCTACAGATGGTAATGCTGGGGAAATTCTACATCAAAAAATTAAAATTATGTGCCAAAAATTAAAAATTCTTCAAAATTCTGTATATTTGTCAAAACAACACGATATAATCACACCAGTTTCAATAATTTTGGTAATTTATTTCAAAATATCTGTCAGCAAGTATGTCTGTAACAATACAGACAACAAAAAAGATTTAGGGAATGCTTTTTGACAAATAGATTCCTTACTAGGCATATTAATACATAACTTGAACGGCTGCTGGGCATGAATGGAAAAAAGTATGGAGCAGGTTTTTTGAAGGGACAGGGAGGAGTTGTTAGGGAGTATCCTTTATGCAGACACTGGCTGACTACTAGCCTCTCCCATTGAGTCAGGCACATCTGCCCCATCTCCCATGTGTCCTTTCACCCCCACTCAGACATCCATTCTCCCCATCCTCATATGGCCCTGAACCCCCTCCCCCTGTCCCCATGTGTTTCTGTGCTCCCACTCAGCCCCCCACTGTCCCCATGTGGCCCTACACTCCTCTCCCATTTCCCCATATGCCCTTATACCCCCACTTCCAGTCCCCTCCCCTCATCTCCATAGGTTACTGCATCCCCAGTCCCCATGGATCTCTGTGCACCCACTCAGCCAGCCCCCTCCAGCTCTGCACCTCTTCCCTCTCTGCCCATGTGGCCCTGCATCTTCCTTCCCCTGAAGTGACAAAGAGTCCTGTGGCACCTTAAAGACTAACAAAAGTACTGAAGCTTAAGCTTTTGTGGGCTAATACCCACTTTGTTGGATGCATGCCCTGTGGCTCCTTCCTCTTTGGCCTTGCATCTCCACTCCCATTCAGCCCCTGCACCAGTCTGTCCTCCCCCACTAATCCCTAGAAGCCCATCTGACCACCCAGGAGCCCCATGCTATCTGTCTCCCCATAGCCCCAGTCTCCTGACCTGGCCTGACAGCCGCTGTGAAGAAGGCAGGCTCTTTCTCTTCCCTAGCTGACTGGGAGCTTCTGCTCTGTTCTAGCGCCACAGAACACTCTGGTGGGCAAAAGGCAGGACTGCAGCAACTTTTCAGCAGAAGCTATTTTCTGCCAAAAATTTTGAAATATGCACATGCGCAGTGCACAGAATTCCCCCAGGAGTAATCTTGGTGATTAGAGTACTGGCCTGGTATATGCAAGACCAAGGTTCAAAGCTCCAATCTGCCTTGTTTGGAATAGTCTGAGATTAATAAAAACAAACCTTTTTGAGTGTATTTCACTACTGAACAAAAACAAAATATCAAAACTATGAAAGTGCCACAAATCAGAATGGTCATCTTCCAGACAGCTCTAGTGTGGAGGACTAGCACAAGACCAACTGCATCACCCAGTCCTGGTATGGCAGCTGTAACTAAAAATGGGAAAAAAGTTTAGTTTTGCTTAAACAAGCTATTTCTCTTTCTTGTTTTTCCCTGTTTGCTCATGCAAGAATACTGCCAGCTAAATTAAAAAAGCTTTTTATTTACCTGGATGTCCTTATATGAGAGGAGAGGATTAGCAGCATCTGAGATTTTTGTTTTGCTAATCTTGCCTTACTTTGAACTAAACTCATAGCATGAAAAATGTAGGTTGATGGCTGCCATCTTTGATGCAGGCTATTTCTGCTGATGTAGTTAGAAATATTGTTCTGTTTTTCCTTAAATAATGTTACTTAACTGAGCAGGGTGAAAATAATTATAAAAACATTTATTCTGTATTGTAAATGTATATGATGCTTTACATACACAAATAGGGCTGAATTGCTGGTTTGTTTTTCTCCTGTGGCATTTACGGAATTTGAGATTCATTGAAATTGGATTAAGAGTGAATTTCTAGTTCCTGTAAATGGAATATTGTGGGCAAATCTTGGGCATAAAGAAAGGTCTGAGGTTTAATAAAGAAGTGTCTCTCTCATTTCGCAGCCAGAGTGAAGAATATGTTGAGCCCAGTAGTCAGCCTTACTCAATAAGAGCCAGTACACAAATAGATAGCTTTGTAAAAGGGCTTCAATAACAAGTTTAAATCTAAACTCACATATTTATGAGGCAAGTATGTCTCATTTTTACAGCTTTTAAAATTGTATTTGTATGAAATCAAGCAATAGTTCACATATTAAGCATAAATTACATTCAATAACAGAAGTATAAGAGCATGATACAATATAAAGCAATAACAATAAAGACTGTGAACATGCTAAATGCTGTGTGGGGACATTAGCTAATTAATCAGACCCGGTGGTGTGTGGGTTCTGGGGTGGGACCAGAAATGAGGGGTTCAGGGTGCAGGAGGGGGCTCATGTCTGGGGCTCAGAGGTTCAGAGTGCAAGAAGAGGTCCAGAGCTGAGGCAGGGGGTCAGAGGTGCAAACTCCAGGCTGTGCTCACCTCAAGTAGCTCCCAGAAGCAGTGGCATGTCCTCCTTCTGGCTCCTATGCGGAGATGTGGCAAGCCAGCTCTGAGCATTGCTCCATTAGAGGGCGCCGCACCCGGAACTCCCACTGGTCACAGTTCCCGGTCCATGGGAGCTGGGGAGCTAGCAATTGCAGTGAGTGGCAGCATACAGAGCCCCCTGGCTTCCCCTAGGCGTAAGAGCGGAGGGGAGACATGCCACTGCTTGTGGAAGCCGCACAGAGCCATGGCAGGCAGGGAGCCTGCCTTAGCCTTGCTGCGCCACCGATTGGACTTTTAATGACCTGGTCAGCGGTGCCGATCAGAACTGCCAGGGTCTCTTTTCGACCAGGCGTTCCAGTCAAAAACCAGACATCTGGCAACCCTATCATAAGGAGCCTCACACTTTGTGTCTCTGCACAGCCTGTACAATATTGTACTGATGAGCATAGCTATTGCTCATTGCTAGTGCCTATAACCTTTCCTGTGTCTCTACATTGCTATCCATCTGGCCAGCATGGAGTTGGAGGTGCATGCTAGGCTGCTCGCTGTGGCTTTAGTGCTGATGCTGTGGTATACTTTCCAATGAGACACCAAGAGGAATTTTGTTGGAGCTAGCTAAAATTTCTCCTGGGAATTTCTTCTGCTGGAACATAACTTCTCTGAAGACTCCTTCCAGTGTGCCTCTGCTGGTAAATAGCTTGAATCCAGCCTTAAATGGATCCCCATCAACTTATTCTAGTCATCATATCAAAATCCAGAATATTTTGTATCCAGAAAGATTTTTTGACATAAAATAGTAATATTCACGCCCTACGCACTATTGTAATAATTTTTGTGCAAAATATGTCTTTTGAGGTTATAATTTTAAAAACGAATAGTACATGGGTCATCAATATTCTTGTGTAATGTATGTACATAATGAGTATTAAGAGTTATGAACAAAAACTTTGTTATGAACAGGAGTTCTGTGATATTTGCAGGATAAAGTATTAATTTTAAAGAAAAAAGTCCAGGTATTGAAGCAGTGGAGCTGATAATTCAGTGTGTGTCATACTTTTCAACCACTATAGTGTCACAGAGGACTGTTACTAGAGGTTGCATCTTTCAGACGAGATGTCAAGCCAAGGCCCTGAGCACTCTATTAATGATATCTTGGCACTCAGAATGATTTTGCAAATATCTACATCTTCATAGTCATTAATGATCCTTTGGCACATATTTCCACAAGTTCCCAGAACACATGAAGCCTTTTGAAGTCACCAGAATGCACAGCTGCTGATAACTAAGGTAGACAAGCAGGAGCTCTGCTGCTGGATCAGTATGATAGAGCACTTATGTGGTTGCAAGGCAGAACTTTGTATGGACACAATCCATCTTTAAGCCACAAATGAGCCAAAACAACTTTATTGAAAAGAAAGCCTTCAAAGCATTAGCTCTACTGCCCTTCCAAGTGACCAATGGAGTAATGATATTGAGCCTACATAAATTTTAAATGCAATTTCAATTGGATATGATATTTTTCCTCTGTTCCTCTATGATCAACTGTTTGGGAGTTTATAAGTGTTGCTGTGCATTAGGGGTATTGCAGCATTGGCTGCACTTCTATGACTGGTGAAATGTTTCTTCTCTAGGTTGCAAGCAGCTTGTAAAGCAGTATGCAAATATATGATACTGTTATTGGGACAGGTTCTTTTTGTAATTCTGTCCCTTTCTGTAGACTGGTCCACAGGTTCAGTGAGCTATAACTGGGGAGAATCCAGCCTATTTTTTCTTTAAATGGAGGTTAAAATCCAATGAGAATACCACCAGTACTTCTGCTGTTTCAACTGAAGGAATGAAAAACAAAAAGCAATATTAGAAAATGAATGAGAAACCCAGCTCACAAATTTAAAGGCAGGAAAGAAAATCCTCCTAGGAAACAAAGCAATAACTAATAACAGGTAACAGTACTCCTGCAAAAAAGAATACAAAGCAATATAAGAATCAAACTTTTCCTAGCAGATGCTAGAAAGTCTGTTGTAGAAATGCCATAAGTTAACTTTGGTCAATTCTTAATGCTTTTCTTTGTGTTAGTTAATTCTAAAGATGCTCAGCTAAATAAATATTTTAATCTAGGATAGTATTCTCCTTAAAAAAAATCTCATTTGGCTTTCTAAAGAATAAATGCTTGAATTCCTCCTTTCAAAAAGTCATTTTTATAGAAAGCAGCTTTCCAATTAGGTTCAGGAGAGGGGCTAAGGAAAAAAGGAATCAACCCTTTCCATTTTGAAAGAGAATTTTTTTTTTGATGTCGCCAGAATTCAGTCTTTGTCCATTGCCGTCAGTGATATTAATATTGATCTCTTGTATAGGTAAGTTATTGAGGATTACAACAACTTGTAAACAGAAAACAGTCCACAAACAAATGCATTTTATTGTACAAATAACCATACCTACAAAAGCATATGTAATTATTGGTAGTAGTATTTTATTATTATAAAGGAAGGAGGACCTAAATCATATATTTGGTTCAGAACACCTTTGAAATTTGTGGACGTCTGAGAGGCAGAGACAGATCTGGAATCCACATTTTACAAACTGTCCCATTGTTCACAAAAGATTTTACCAAAACTCCAGAGTAGAACACTACTGAATTATGAAGAATTAGAAACCTGGAATGGGATCCAGGTATTCTGACTCAGTCCCAATGCTAGTTAAAAGCAAATGAATCCAAGATGTCTTACCGAAAAAAATTGAAAATTTCCCACTGATATCCCATTACTTACAAGCAAATCTAAGGTATCCTGTTAAATCGTCTATGTTTTCTAAATTTAGTATAAAACTGAGAAAATAGAGCAAGACCAATGATCTGAATGTAAAAAAGGAAGAGAAGAAAAAAGAAAAGAAGAGAAAAGAAAATGTCTAGTCTTCCCTAAATTTGAGGATAGTTTTTTTTTACTTTTTATTATAAACATCACAATAACTATAAATTAAAATTACCATCTGTAACATGTCATAGAATTAACATTCTTATGGAAAAAAAGTTTTTAAATAATATTAAAGCTGTAAAATCCAATAAATCAATACTTTACTACCAATGAAGGGACAACAAGGAGAAGGCAGAGAAGAGAAGTTTGAAAGCAGTGGGCAAGTGAAGGGAGGGAAAGAATCCAGGAGGATGGAGGAAGGAAGTCTGGTTTGGCTGTTGGATTTTGGGTGCTCCTTTAGTCAAATGTCTCTACAAATGGAGCCCACGTTTCTTCAAAACTCATGTACTCAATCCCTGCAACAAAACTTGATCCTTTTTTTGGCCATTAGCTGAGCATGTCACTGTTGTATTCTGTGCATTGATTTACTTTTCTACCTCTGTAAATACATTTGTTTTATGATCATGGCTGCTCTCATCAGCCAGGAAGGCTGAGATGATGGAATGCTGAAATATGCTAATTTGTAGTTTCCGACCAATGTTTGATTGTTAAAGCCCCAAATCATTCTAATTCCAGTGTCCACTTCTTTCCACAAATGTTTAATTGGAGGACATTCCAAAACAATGTGCAAGCACATGCCCTGATATTTACCCACAACATCTGCATGTATTCAAAGGAAGAGCTTTAATCTTATTTAGTCTTTGCGGTGTCCAATACCATCTAAATACATATTTTCATAGAATTCAATACAAAGTCTTTAGAACTACATTTTACATTGAGTAATACAGTTGACCACCATGGAGCCTTTAAAAAAGGTTCCAGGTTTTAGTCATAACTCCAAAACTCAAGGAGTCCTTTTTCATCAAAAAGCCATACCTGGATGACATGGAGCTGTGAAGTTTGTGGAAAATCACTACTACACCTCGTACTTCAGACATGCCAGGAGTCACAAGCCTGAAGTAATAGAGGAATCAATGTTTCAGCTATATTTCTGTTCACATACCACTGTGGCTGTGATGTTGCACTGAAGTGATAGGACCCCTCTCCCTGTCCATCAACCAAATTAAGAGAGATATAGAATGCCTCTCTCTATCCATTCTCTCCATGTGACTGATTAGTTGCCAATCTGCAAATAGAAATTACCTCAGATAGTGGCATTTGTATGGTGTCAGTGATGAAAACGGAACCCATTGGCTAAATTGGTCCATACTGTTCTGTTGACCAGTCCACAGGGCACTATGCTTTTATCTACAGGGCATGATTAGGAACCCAAAAATCCAGATGGAGGATCATTTTTCATTTATTCTCTTTTGATCCCCATCCATATGGGGATGTTATTTGTGTTGGAACCAGTGAGAGCTGGGACATGATAGAAGCAACATAATTCTTAACATCTGAGCACATTAAACCACCTTATCAGTGTAGAGTTGAGGTTTCCTCCATAATAGCTTGGGACATCACCCAGGCTCCCATATACAGGACTTGACAATCTTAACAATCTCTTAAAATAGGATGGAGGTCTAGGAAAGATGTTCATCTTAACTGTTAATTCCCCCACCACACCCCACCAGAGGCTCAGAGGAAGCACTTGCCACAGCCTGGTATCTTCTAGCTGTAGAAAGATAGGTTCTAAATTCCTTTTTAGACATTTTCCCAAGATTCCTTGTTATTTTTATGTCTAACTATTTAATTTCCTCTGCCCGACTATGAAAGTTCCCCTGGGAGAATTCCCTGATACAAAGCAGCCAGGAGATGTCAACGTTTCTTAGTTAATTCTATGGCCTCAAATCAAGCCAAAATCTTGGAGTAAAGCTATAGGACAGGAAATGTGGTTTGGAGATTTGTTACAAACAAAAGGAGTTCATTGGCAAATCTTGATACCCCAGTTAGTTGGTTGAGGTAAGGGGCTAGAACCTAGGTCTGCAGTTCCTGGGGCAGCAGAAGCTCTCACATTATCACTGGGAGGCCATGCAAAGACACATCTAAGGAGCACTGTCGAGATTAGGCACTGCAGGAAGTACCATCCAAAGGGTCTAGAGCAACAGGACCTTTGGCCTTCTGATCGGCCCCTCCTCACTATTTAACCCTGTAGGGAGTCTCAGAAAGTTGTCTGGGAAACCACAGAGACTGCTGGCTTGCTGTGACTCCAGACTTGACCTTGATTTGCTATCTTCAGTCTCCTATCTCAGTCTGATTCTGACCCTGACTGTGGTCCATTGATACTACTACCACCAATTATTCGGATTCCTGCCCACTAACTACTGCCTTCTGAATGGTCCCTGACTTGTGGGCACCAGCCCAGAACACCTATGTCCCAGTCCCTTACAGGTGACAACTTGATGAAGATCATTCTAGGACCAGATCAAACAGGTGAAGGAACAATGGACAACCATCTGATACCTCGAAGAAGGATTCTGAAATTATGCCACTGGTTAATATACAGTTGTAGGGCCTTTATATATAAATTTAATCCAAGCTCTAAGAACAAGGGCAAAACCAGATCTTTAGAGAGGAAACAGTATGTATTCTCAGTTCACTGCAAAGGCCTTTTCTGCATCTGAGGTTAGAATCATCAGGCTATCATGCCAGCCTAAATCTCACTGGTTTAGATAGATGATTTGGGGCACAAATTTCTCCACCCTAGCTGTTAAAATTTGGCCAATATTTTCATGTCACTATTAGAGAGACTGGTCTCTTGTTTCAGCAGGACATGGAATTCCACACCAGCTAAGAGTAACTAAAATCAAAGCTTCCCTCAAGGTGGTGATGGAGGTGGTTGTGGAGGGTGGAGAAGTACCAGCATCTTCCATGGCCTTGTTAAACAAGGTAAGCAGCTTGCCTAGAACAGTTCAGAAAGAAAGCTTTTAAAAAACACACAGGAAACCCTCAAAGCCCAGCAGGCTGTCAGCAAGCTCTGCTGCTTATGGATGTTCAAGTTCTCTTGGCTGGCCATAGAGAGAGCATTGGGGTATTTATATTTTGGACCTGGTTGGCTTACAGTTAGCAGAGGAGACTCTCTATATTACTGGCTCTAGAATCTCAAATCCATCTAAAATTATGATGGGCAAATATGCACCATTATAAAAAATCTCAGGCTTGTCTATATTGGGTGTGTATTAGGACCCTTTCAGACCCATTTACAGTGACTGAGTAGGAGAAGCCAACCTTTATTATCCGAACTAACATAAAAAACATTCACTGCCAGTTTTTTGTGCATCAGCACAGACACTGCTCTAGAATTTGAGATGTAGCAGCAGGACAGAGATCTATTAACCCAATCCCATTCCAATTTATGAGACTCTTCTACAGTTAACTGAGTCCCCTGTAAAAAATGATCTCCTAACCTCACCTTTTTCAAAAAGGCATAAACTTTCTTCCATTAAATGGGAGAGTGTTGTTCTAAGAGGTTAAATTAAGGTTTAGCATCTTAACAGTTCAATGTATGCAATAGCCTCTTAAGATGGGCTTTAAACATAGATAGGAAAGAATTTCAGGGCATTGGTGCTTGTGGAAATCCAACAGGGCATAGAGACGGGGGCCCCAGATGTCTAAAGCAGATAGTTTGACTAATCTGCAGAAACTACAACAGAGGCAAGATGACAGAGATATGTGTAAAGTGCAAGATGTGGCACCGATAAGGATTCACCCTCACCTCATCTGTTGGGACCATGAGTGCCAGCAAGACCAATACACTTTTTCAGTTATGAAGGTCAGGAAGAAGAAGCAGAGAGAAAAAATGGTGGGGTGGAGGACAAAAGGGAATCAGATAGAACATAAAAGGAAAACACAAAATAAAGTTATAATCAGAGCAATATACTAACACGTGTGTACTTGGCAACAGCCAGAACTGATGTCATCCCTTACCGGGGTTGAAAAGAACAGCTAAATGTGGAAGACACGTCCACAACACAGCGGGTATACAAAGTTTGAGTTCATATTTCATGCTACAAAAAGAGTCCTTCATGTGGTTACATCAGTCTCTGAGATAGTATAGGTTGCATGGGTTACAGTGTTCCAGAGTAGGGACACAGTGTTTTACAAGGATGCATGTAGCTCCTTGTCAGAGTTCTCACGTGGGGTAATTTTCAGCCCCCATCCTTCAAATAATAATAAAACAATGAATCCAAAAACTATTACCTCACCCTGTAAGTATTAGGGCATATAGCAGCACCCCAGAGATGCAATTTATTAGCTAAACGTGTTTGATGGTTGCACTATGGCCCTACAGCCAAATCAGATGGTTTGCAAAAGCAATCATGGGTAGCTTATTTCTTTCTCTAGGGCTGTGTCATAGGTATCCATTAGTGATAGTATGGCACAGTCTAAGTCAGAAGGGATTCTCTTTTGACTGGTTCCCAGGGATGCCCAGTTGACTTGCTGCTACTCACTGTAGTCTGTATGTGCATCTTTATGTTACTGAGCTGATTCCTACTGCAGCAGGGAAGCATCGGCAGCAGAGCTCTCTTAAGTCAAGCCAGCACCCTGTGCACAGAACCACCTAGTAGCAGATAGGAAGTGGTTCAGATTGGAATTGTGTTGCTCACTAGGGCAGGGTTTGGGTGTGGGAGTTGTGTGTACTCCCTCAGCATCAGGCTGTATATAAGGCAATAAAATCCACAGGAAGTCAGCATGCAAGGGCATGGCACTGAATAATCAGAAGTGAGACAGTCCATGCATATCCACGGTACATTGTTGTTGCTGTCATTCCAAACTTCTGTGTAGAAAACACAGCAGTCCAGTATATTCACAGGTACCATCTTCACCATACAGAGCCAAGACCCAGATGGACAAAAGGACCAAATGTAATGAGGGCCAGCTGGATCCACATGATAAAGGCAAACAAAGTCATCAGGAATAAAGTAGTCAAAGTCATCAGGAATAGCACACAGCAAAAATAGTTTTACTGATTTTTAATGATGCTCTTGACCTCTGATGGCTCTTGGGAAGAATGGATTACTTCTCCAGATATTGCATGAAACATTAGATAATATTTTAGCTCACTTGGTTTGCCAGGGCCTTGGCCCTGCCAAAAGCCACCCTTTCCTCCATAACCTCCCTTGCAAAGTCATGAAAAGGCTCTTTAATTGGGAGATTGCCCCCGTGAACCTCTTTTTCCCCACTGTCTGTTGTACAATGATTTCTTCAGGTACAAACTTGAAAAATTTGATTGAGGATCTGGAGTTAGCGCAGGGGGCAAGCATTGGAGTCAGGGACCTGTGGACTCTTTCAATATCAAACACATGGTCCTCAGGCAGATCAAATATTTCTATTAAAAGTCTGGGGATACATTCTATATAATTTCTTTGTTCTGTCCTCTCAGGGACTCCTACCATTATAAGACTGTTTCTGTGTGATCTGCCTTCCAAATTGACCAATTTAGATTTAATTGATTTTTATATCCCTGGGGTGTTTCTTGGTTTGGGCGGCCATGCCCCGCATTTGCTCCTTTTCTGAAGAAACATGACCTTCTGATATAACATGCTGCCCAATAGCAGCTGCAATGATTCAATACTAGATACTGTTCGGAGAGGGTTGCTTTATGGAAAGAACATAGGCCAAATTTGGATTCAGGCCTGAGTAACACTGGTTGGAAAAAATGTTTAAAGTTAGTGTGGCCGAGAGATTCTTAAAGCATCTTTCTGGTACACAGGCAAACAGGCTATTAAGGATAAGGTCACTCAGTTACCCTACACCCTGCCTTTACCTTCTTAAACTACTTTTCCAATGTCATAATTGATTCATTGTCAAGAGAATGTGTGGAAATGAGCTGGCACATAATACTGACTAGCCATGAATTATATTTCAACAATCGTGACCCTTATGTCTGGGGCCTAACTGGAAGCTTGCCAACAAGATCCTTATCACACAGCACCTTTTTGCCTCCTGTTGTTGAGAGACATCTATTTTCAGTTAACGATTACTTGGTTTCTCTCTCACCTGTGACTAGGATTCTAGGACAAAAGTTCCAGGTCACTACTCCACAATGAGCTACAGCCAACATACTGGAACCCCTAATTGAACACAAACATCTTCTGAGGCGAAGTAGAGGAGTCACTGATATCTACAAAAGATGCCAAACATTTGAGTAAAGGGGGGTGGGGCTCTCACATCAGCACAACACTTAAAGGTGTATCCTGCTCTTCTCCACCCTGGACTGGCCCTCCAAAGGATCGAGGCAAAAGATTCTGACACTGGCTGA
The DNA here is from genome assembly GCA_007922305.1 of Dermatemys mawii. NCBI lineage: Eukaryota > Metazoa > Chordata > Testudines > Dermatemydidae > Dermatemys > Dermatemys mawii. The sequence continues at coordinate 80,473,969 of ML677334.1, read as the reverse complement.
GCCAAGCCTGAAGAACAATTAAGAGTTAAAAAGACCACCTGTCTTCCACACCTGTGAAAGTTCTTAAATTACATTTTAACAAGTAAATAGCAATTTAGATCCAAGTTAAGACCAATCACCTGAACTGAAGACTAGAAAGCTGCAAAAGTTCTTCCATAGATTATTCTACATCTGTACTAAACTGCCAAAAAGATGCAGGCACTGTGTAAGAGTGGGGAAGGAAATACATTTAAATGAACCATGCTTAGGGTATTCTTTGCAGACTGGGAGAAAAGTAGCAAAAAAAATAAAGCAATCTACTAAGAAATTATTTTGAGAGCTTCACTTACTTAAAATTAAGGCATATTGGAGCCTCTGCCTTTGATAAATGCTGAACTAAATGGCTTAAATTAAAAAATGTAATGGATTTTCTCACTCACCTTCCTGTAGGATCTTAAAACCTGTTTTTCTTAACTTACTCTTCATAATTAATTGCTAATGGGAAAGCTAGATAAACTGAACCATTGACTTATTGATTATATTTCAGTTGTAACCTCAATTTGACCACTGCATTATACCTTTGTAAATTAAGGTAGGAATACTATAAGTTAACCTCGCCAGTGACATTGCACTTAAACACATTTGTTTTTATAGCTGCTTGGTTAATCTTTTCAAAAAAATTATAGGACAGTTACACTGAATTGGTTTATTTCTCAAAACTTCAACATAGACAAAAGTATCCCATGAAGGAGAAAAACAAAATCATTCCTGAACCCATCCCATATTTTCATTACTTAGAATAATGCCCTATTATCCCTACATTTAGTTGTGAGGGTGCCTGCAGTTACATATTTGAGTGGATCAACAAACTCTCACTGTCGTCAGCAGAGGCATCTTGGCTTTTTCTGTTTGTCTCTTCTCCTCTTCCCCCCATCCTTCTCAGCTTTTTGGCTTAAAGGGTGAGAGGAAGGGGGCAGCTGATGCTGGTAGATGGTCTCAAACCCCTCAGGAGTCTGTGGCCCCTGCTGGTCCTCTTGCAAGACAATCTCACTGGCTTTTACTGTCATATCTGTAACTTTCCTGCGTTTGTGCTAATACTAACACTTGGAGATTTAAAAATCAACATTGACACTGGTAAATCTATATTAATTTTCAGATTTCAAAGAGCTTTGTGAATCTCATTGGTATCTTTTCACAGAAAGCATTTCATTCTCTTTGAATCTCCATGGGTTTGCATCACATAAACATAGCTGGAAAATTTCAGCGAAACCCAAAGCCAGGTGGGTTTCACAGGGCTTGGGTTTTTCAACTCAAAGAGTTAGGCAGTTCTAGTGTTTTTAAGAATTTGTTCTACCACAAAAAGGTAAAGGAAATAGGTTATCACATTAAGTTGTCATTGGTAAGCAACTATTATAGTTGGCTAACTCTTTCCAGAGCATTTGAAGAGTAGCTTACACCACTCTCACAGTTTGCAACAAACAGGATGTATGGCAACAGATTTATCAGTATTATGTAGATTTCTTCATATCTCATTTTAACCCACAAAATAAAAAAAATACAGTGTCTATGTCCCATGTTTTATGGTCTGCTAGCCAAAGCACACATTTTGATATTTTTAAATATAAGTAATTGAGGTATCATGAGCTGCTGAGCTTGGGATGTAAGCATTTGCCAAGACATTGATGAGATTATTCAAGTTTGAATATACCAATACTAATTCACAAAAATTAGAAAAAAAATAGTTTCTGGTTAAAGCAGTTGCTAGATCGAAAATGTTGCTTGCTTGGATAATGGTATCATCTGAAAAGGTCTTCTCTTAAGAAGTTGACATGCTTTCTTTAACTGATCCTTGCTGCATCAGGAATTAGAAAAAGAAAACAAATGTCTATCTCAGATGCAACTTACTGAACAAACTTGTGTACTCAATTCATCTCTCTTAAATGTCTTCTTTCAAATATCTATTAGACCAAGATACAGTACACAGTATCTTCAGCATGAAGCAGTCCAGTCAAGATACTGTATATGGGATATGAAGCTCTATGTTCACCACAGTCCCCAATATTACATTGAGGCTCAATCAGGATCCTTAGACATTGTACAAAGATATATTATTTAATTTGTAGGGATCATGTATGTGGGAATTTTATATTTTATTTAGAAAGTAATTTAAAACCTAGGATGAAATTCTAGTTCCACGGATACCCAGGGGAGTTTTGGCAGTGAGTTCAAAAAGCTAGAAGCATGTCAGTCGCGGGATCTGGCACAGAAGTGGTTTACATTTTCATTTTCAATGCCCTTCCCATCAGAGTGTAATCAATGGAACAGTCAATTAGACACCCCATTGCATGACAGTACATCTCTTCTAGCAAAAAAGTATGACTGGAATATTTCCACAAGCACTTACTGGCAGGACATCACCAGGTACTTCACAATGTTTACCTGTTCAGGAGTCAAATTTTCTCAGGAGTAAACCCAAGAGCGTGGGTTTGAACTCTTGCAGGAACTAAAGGCCATCACAAACTTCACCACTTTGTTCTCCAAGTACAAGGTGCACTTATTCAATCTGGCCTCTCTTACATAAACACATAGCAAGGTATACTTTAATTAAAATAAAAACAAACCAAAATAGTCCTACCAAAAGAAAACTAGTCACTGTGCACACACACGCATGATGAACGACAGAGAGAGCAAACCACACATGACTGATGTTAGGCTTGCTGTGCAGTATATTACTGGAACGTACTCAGATGTTACCAGGATAAAGACAGCATAAGAACCTGTAGAGCACAGAATTCATGATACACATTAACATGCCATCACATCAGTACTTTTTGTAGTTCAGTGACTTTGATTAGGTTAATGAAATATTAATAATTTCTTCACTATTGCATTAAGATGGCATACAATTATGTTTAACTCTCATTTGTTTGAAATAATGCCCTTTAATACCTTTGTATAATAAAACACAAATAGAATCACCTACAGCATTTCCTTGGCACTGACAAGCAGAAGTAAGTAACAGATTTTTTTTTTAAAAAAAAGTTTCCCATGCCAAATGATGACAAACAATATTGTACTCAATCAACAACATTTATCAAAACACACTAAACTACAAGGTAAGCATATAACTGTAGCTTCTGCGAGGTTTGAGTGATATCTTGCCTTCTCAACTGCTTACATGAAAATCCATTTTATAAAATAGCCAGTCTAAAGTCTTATGTGCTCTACAAGCAAATTGCCAGTCTGCCCCTAGTCTAAAGTGGGTGGTGTGAAAGAGAAAGGACCCAAGGGTCCCTCTGCTCTAACCCAGGAACTCCCTACACAAGGGGCAGGGGTGAATGCTAATAGTGTACTTTGGAAAAAAAAATAAGTCAGTATGTGAGCATATGATTAAAGATTAGCAGCCCTGTTAGTCTGTATCTGTAAATAAGACGAGGAAGATTTTGTAGCACCTTAGAGACTAACCAGTTTATTTCAGCACAAGCTCTCGTGGGCTATAGCCCACTTCATCGGATGCATAGCATGGAACAGAAGTAAGATGCATTTATACACACAGAAAGCGAAAAAAAGGTTGTATATTAGCATACCAATTCTAAGAGGCTGTTTAATTTGGATGGGCCATTATCAGCAGGAGAAAAAAAATACCTTATGAAATAGATATTTGTGTCTGACAGGAGATAACTAATTGAAGGTAAATTAACTAGGGAAACGCAATCGATTAGTGTAATGAGAGAACCATTTGCAAGTTCTATTTAGTCCTTGGTTTATTGTGTCCAGTTTGAAAATTAATTCCAGTTCCTCAATTTCTCATTGTAGTCTGTTTTGGAAGTTTTTCTGCAACAGGTACTTTTCTCTCCTGCTGATATGGCCCATCCAAATTAAACAGCCTCTTCGAATTGGTATGCTAATGTACAACCTTTTTTTTTTGCTTTCTGTGTGTATAAATGCATCTTACTTCTGTTCCATTCTATGCATCCGATGAAGTGGGCTATCGCCCCTGAAAGCTTATGCTGAAATAACTGGTTAGTCTCTAAGGTGCTACAAAATCTTCCTCGTCTTATTTATGATTAAAGACTGCATCATAATGTATATACAGATGGGGGAGGTGCAGGAATTAAAGTTGCACAGGCAACCTCAGTTCACACATTTCATGACTTTTGAGTGACTAGAGGAGAAGTGACTTCCACTCACAATGAAGTTTAAAAAATTTAAAATTGGAAAAAAAAACACCAAGATTTAATCCTGTGGGACCCCTTTGAGTCCCAGTGTTGATCAATAGTATGATCCTCATCACAACCCTCTCTACCATTTGAGCTAAGAGAATAACTGGTAGCAATAGAAGGCTACAGTCTTCTTTGGCCAGCTTCTAGAGGGTCTAGAGATACATACTTTGCCAATGGGTTTCATAGCTATTTGCTAAACAGCAAAGGGAAGTGGACACTCAGAAATAATGGGATCAATTTAAGGCTCTTTAGGGGAGTGTTCTTTAATGGTTACACTCCTGTCCATGTCCTTAGCGTGTTACTGTCCCCTTCTGGTTCTGTCCTCCCAGACTTTTCCCTCTCCTCTTGCTATCCTCTCAACTTGACTCTTCTCCTTGTTCTCCCTACCCACTCCTATCCTACCGTCCCAGATCCTGTCTCTGCTTGCCCTCCCTATGCTCCCCCAACAAGTTCTGCTCTCTTCCCTGCTCCCCACAGCTTTTGCCCTGCTCCTCCACCTATCCTCTATCCCCAGTTTCTTCCTCTCTCCCTTGTGCCTGTTCTTCCCCTGTTCCATCTTTTCTCACCCTAAACTCCTGTGCCTGCCCCACTCCTGTTACTACCCCCACTACCTCACCCCCTGCATCATCCATCTGCATTAGAATCAGGCAGCTTCCTCCTTCTCCATGCTTCCTGGGCATCACCACGGGGAACAATGTCTATCCTGTACTCTCTGTCTTCCTCCTTTTAGCTCTGGTGCCCAACCCCACAGGGCCCCCAGCAGTCAGGAGTCACTGTGGGGAGAGTCCTGTCAGCTTCTGCATCCCCAGCATGGGTACATAATTAATTACTCAGAGAATAGAGCATGCTCAGTCTGAGTCATCACTTAACAGCTGTGAGGGGTTGAAGCATGCTCAATTCAGATAGACTTCACAGAATTTATCTGCAAACCTATAACGAGTTTGGCAGATAAACTAAGCATATGCTAACATTTTGGAGAAATGTGGCTGGATTTTCACAGGGACGGCAAAAGCCACATCCCTAATCCTAGGGTGACCCTATCCAAATTTCAAGTCCTTGCTCCAAAGCTCAGAGGAACTAGAGCTTCCCAATTAGACAGTCATTAAAAGAAACTAAGTTAACTTGAGTAAAAACGATGTATTTTTTTCCTACCTCAGCTTACGAAATGGATGAACATTTTTAGCCAAGTCTTTTAAAAGGAAAAAAAAAATTCAGCCTGAGGCAGACAACTGGTCTGGAAAATTTCAGCAGCAGTGGTTTACGTCTGGTAAAGTTAAACGCAACTGAAAGAGAGACTAATAATGAAAGCGTGGGGCAACTTTAAGTATTGTCATCAGAACCTGCACAACCTACAGTACACACAAACACTAGTTAGCAGTTTCCATTAAATTACTTAATCTTTAATCATTATGATACATTTTAATATCTATTTAAAAATAGCTCAAGTATTTCTTTTAATTGTTGTACATAAATTATACTTTAATAAAGGAATGCTGCTGCATTTTCATTAGTATAATAAATTTCAGAAGAAACTTTGTATGTGGTACATATTGAAAATATCCAGCAGGAAACAGAAAAATTAGATATTGTTTAATCAGACAAATCACATGTAATTTGATGAAGCTTTACAAAATGAAGAGGAAATCTATATTATAAATGCAAAGTAAAAGTATCATTATGCCGGTGACAATACCAGCTTTAATGCAGACTCCTTTGACAAGTACAAATGTTAAAAGAAATGCTTAAAACTGAGTCTGAATCTCCTCTCATTTACACTACTGTAAATCAGTAGTGATGTCAATGAAGTCAGTGGAGATTCGCTTCCACCACAGTAAAATTGGTGCAAGAAGAATCTGACCTTACACATTTAAATGAAAGACAATATTTTGGGCACAGTCCTGAAGTTTTTGTGAAGGAACAGTTCCCAGTATGAAAACTCACCATGTGTTCGGACTGCAAAATTGGTCCCCTAACAGCTTATCAAAATGGCAATGTAGAGCTTGACTCTAAAGGTGACAAAGAAAGAAAGAAAGAAAGAAAGAAAGAAAGAAAGAAAGAAAGAAAGAAAGAAAGAAAGAAAGAAAATTCTCTGAAAGTCCTCTAAAGCCCTGTACTAATGCCTGTATAAAAACATGGCACTTTTTTTGGACAGCATTAAGAGTTCGCCAGCTGTTGAACACTCCAGGATACAGCCACATAACACATCTGCTCTGTTACTGAATGTACCTAGTATGTCCAAATATGCCACTGATTTAAGGGACTATTAGTGGATCACAGAAACAAGAGATATAGAGGGTGGACTAATGGCAAAAAAGGGTAAGTATATACAGACTTGCAGTAAAGTTCCTGGTTCCTGTAGTTTTTATTAAGAGTAAGATTGTTCAGTATAAATTGCTTTTTTCTTTGCTCTCTTATCAAAAGCATCAATACATGTTTGAAGACCTTACAGGCTGAACTCAACTGAAATATGACCATTATACTGAAAACATATAATATAAAGCCATTGTAGTGTTCCTTTTTTTCTAGAAATTATTTTCTCCCCAAACTTACAAATGTGTTAATATAGAATGACCTTGGACTTTACAGATCTTTAGTTAAAGATTATAAATCAACCTGAAATGCTAAAAGGCAAAAGGAAGGATAAGTGAGAATAATCATTTTCAAAAATGTGTCTTTCAAGTTCTAGGTGATAACAGGAATTGCTTATATAGTATTCAGTATATGGCTATGTCTACATGGCAGTGCAGTGCGGATTCCAGAGGTATGAATTGTAGTGTGCCATAAAATATTGTGCGGTAATTTCCTGTGCACGGACTCCACTGGCACAAACTACAAGGTAACTAGTTTGAGTAAACAGTGTTCACACAGAATAATTACAGCACCTCATTTTGGCACATGTTGCAATCTACACTTTAGTATTCCAAACTCTGGGGTCACACAGACAAACCCTAAACTGTGATTGAAAATTAACAGATATAACTGCAAGGTCATGCCCCACACTTGTCCATCACACAGACCAATAGATATTTATTTGTTTTGTAACCCTTCACCAGCCATTTGCTCCTTCTTAACTCAATACCCAGGCAACGTTCTGACTCTGTTGTGAAAGTTTGCAAGCAGGGATGGCACAAGCTTTGTGATGCTCTGTGTGAAACAACAGATCTGCTTCCTTCCACACTTATAGCTTTTGTCCCCCCAGCTAGATTGTGGCATTTATGCCACAGCCCTGAGTGCAGGATAGTGGATAGGGACTGGAGAAATCTGTCTCTCAGGCAATCCCCATCCTATGCGTTAACCACCAGACTATCCTTCCTCTCTAAAGTCTTCCTTTCATGATAGCCTCTGCTTCTCTTAAGTCTGTCTGCCCAGTCTCAGGGAAAAAGTCCAGGTATGTGGTTTAAGAGTGGGACTAGAGGGGTGGTCTCCAAGTATGAGAAGAAAGGTTTCCCTGGTAGAGGCTCTGGATATTTACACCTAAATCAGGGTCTAATAATTATAAATATACATTTAATTTACCTATGCACTTATCCTTTCCTTGTTTTTCTTATCCTATCCATCATGAAGAAGACAAGTTACCCAAAATTTGTAATAATTACAGATGGTATTAGTGAAAAAGAATATCTTTAGTGTAAGTACATTGCAGAGAATTAAAAAAACAAACTGCTTTTACGGAAAATCATTAACAAAACAGTATCTTACCACTTTACACTTACGTTCAGTTAAATATTTTTTGTAATTATCCCTGCTTGATGGTTTTACTGCTTACAAATGGTTTTTTTAAAAAATTCCCAGCTCTCTCTTTTCCTAAAGTAATTATTTGACATATTGTACTGAATATATATCTAGTTTGACAACTAACATAACAGTGCTGCTGCAAGCTCTCTGTCAAACACACCTAACATTAGCAATTATTTCTCCTGATGAGTCAGCTAAATGATACCAAATGTGCTATTTTTATATCACATCCTCCATTCCTATCCTGCTCTAGAAAAAACAGTTAATATAATTAACACAAATCCCCTTATAGTAAAATAAAGCTAAGGTTGTGCTGACAAACCCACAGAAGCAATGAGAAATTAACTGAGAGCAGAATTTCAAATGTAACTATGACTTTCCTTGCTCTGAATATTTATAGTGTGTTGGTGAATCTGATGCAATGAAGGGCTGACTTTGCACACTACACTATGCATCCCTCACCACTAATTTTCAAAGTCTCCCCACTAAAATTCTGGAGTTTTCCCCACCACATTTACAAAATTAGTGAGGTGATTCCTCCTCTGATTAGACAATAAAATCTGAATTAAATCCCTTTAGGTATGGTCAGTGTCTCTTGATTGAGAGCTTTTATCATCAGTTTGTTCAATTACTAATGTAAAGTGCCAGCAGTGTCCTTTCAGTGCTAATACAACTCCTCCAACCTCACTGCCAGCTGCCCTAGGCAGGATACAACCCCATCCCGCAACACACCTCCATTTTTCCCCACAGCAGCTCCAGGACCCAGCTGGGTAGAATCAAGAGGTACCAGTCAAGTTGCTGATAGTCAACTGGTTGCAGATATCCAGGGCACATACTCCTTCTATAGGGATGTGTGGTTCCCTGATAAAGCAGAGCTGGAACTGGACTTAGAGGAAGGCATCCCCTGAAGAAGTTGAGGAACAGATTTAGGTCTCCTAATATCTGGTACAGTGAGAAGAAAATCACCTTTTCCAAGCCCCTCTAACTTTACATGAAGGACAGAGGTGGAGTCCCAGAAGCTGGGTGAGGGACCAAGTGTGGAGGGGCAGGGGACTGACAGTAATGCTCCACCAGATGAAAACAATTAAGAAAGGAATGCTGACCTGCACTGTAAGACTTATTGCTGGTTAATTCCCAGATAAACTAATAAAGTTGTGGCCTAATTAAACCACATCTTTTGCATCTCGTCTTTCTTCCTGCCGGTCTGTATGTATCAGAGGCACACAACACAATTGACTTCTTTGCTGGTAGGCTCAGTAGAGAAACCAAGGATTTACTGGTATTGTAAACCAAGGTCAAGGTGCAATCGCCAAAATAGCCACACCTTTGACGGACAAGTTGTCCAGTTAACTGGGGGAAGAGAAATAGTGGTTTATGGGCAGGAGGAGTGGCTCAGAAGCTGCTGCAAAAGGGGAATGGGTCAGCATGGTGCTACTGACTTGTTCCCCAGGGACCGGACAGGCTGGGGAGTTGAAAAAAGAAAAGCGGGGGTGGAGGGAAGAAGCCCCTTTCCCCCAAAGCAGCAGGAGGGATCAGAAGACTCCAGCACATGAGTCTGCATGGCACCACAGCGGTGCAGGACAGTAAGGATCATCAAGCTAGTACCTGAGTCCTGTAGGGATTCTATGGGAAGTGCTTTGGAACTGTGGGATTTATGCTGGCAGGGGCAAGCAGTGATGCTAAACTTGGGAAGGTCAAAGATTGATCCAGGTGAGTCCAGGGTCTGCCCCATGGAGGCTTTGAGGGCATACATGTCAATATGACTGGGGAGAATGGTTCCCTCTTTAGAAACAGTGATAGAAGTCCTCTCACAATGTGACAGTTCATTATGATTTTGAGATGACTGCTGAGGTTAGGGCTGCCAGCCCTGGAATTTGGTTCCAATGAATTTAGGATTGGGGTGGCAACAGCAGCAGGACTGCTGGGCATTGGGGCAGAGGCAATTCAGGTAATCAGGTGTTGTCATTCAGAAGTATACAGAATGTATGAGAGACCCCAGCTAGTGAGTGAGCATTAATTTGTTGTATTTTCATTCCAGATGTGGGAAGACCGATCATGTAGATGGTGGTGTGGACAGAGTGTTGTTCATTGGGCAGCTATGTGGGCTTCCCAGTTTTCCAAGGGTTCATAGCAGGGGTTAAGTGACGAAACAATCCTGAACTGGCACCGAGGCAATGACATGTTATATGACCAGCTGATGCCATTATTGTACTGTCCATGGGTGGGCAGGGGGGCATTAGCCATCACCAGATATAACTGTGGTGCACACTGCGGAAAATAATTTGGGAATGTATAAAGGGATGGACTTACTGCTTGGAGTGAAGATGGACTTGAGACAGAACCTGGAATTTTTTCCTAGAGTAAAAATTGTGTAGTTGGACATGTGGTATGGCAGGAAAACATGAACAAGGGTGGACAAGACGAGAAGGTATGTGAACAGGAAGGTGGCCAAATTCCTGGAGGACATAGGAAGGGCAGTAATTTCATATACTGGCACAGAATATGGAGTACCAGAGTTATTTTGGGAAGATCTGTCCGACTTGGGCACAGGTACATTATTGGCAGATATAAAAGAGGGCTTTAGGAGATGTCTGGGAACCCAAGTTTGGGAACAGGCAGCCAAGCTAATCACTGGTGCTTGTATGACTGGCACAACAGGGATCCAACCTCCCTTCCTAATAGTCCCACATTAATTGCTGGTGCTGCCTTATGGTAGATGTCAGTGCAGGTACTCCAGTCAGTGTCCAGATGAGTGGCTTGGTAAAGTACTTATCATGGAGGTATTTCTTAATGTAGTAGTGGGGGGAGGGAGAGGTTCAGAGCTTGTATGACTGGCACAACAGGGATCCAACCTCCCTTCCTTATAGTCCCACCTTAAACTTTGTTCGAGGAGGGGATGGTAACATCTCTGGAATGGGTTGGCTGGTGACCTGGATGGAAAAATGGGACGGGGGAAGCTAGTAGAAGTACCCCCCCGGTAGATATTGAATTATCATGGAGTTACCTGCACTGTATTTTATCTGCCAGGTAGTCCCAAACATCTAATAATAAACTTGTGGCCTGATTAAAACCATATCAAGTATCTCCTGTTTTTCTTTTGGTACAGCCAGACAACAGGTTATCAGGGCAATATAGAGAAGCCTGCATTAGCACTGCATGTACTGTGGTTTTTCTGTAGATAAAAGACTACTTCAGTTTCCAGTGTGTTGTCAATCTGACTTTTCACAAGCACTAAATTAGCTCAGAACAAAACCTTCAAAAGAAAATAAAGCCACAGTGACCTTGTTTGACAAATTTCAGCTTGGAATAATATTTTATAGCTGAAGGTGGCAAAAGGTATATACTGGTTCAGAGAAAACAATACAGTATCAACTGTAAGCAGAACACAATTGTCTCAACATTTTAAAACCATTTAATTAACTTTTTTTAAAAAGTGACAATACAACACTCAAAGGATAGAGAAGTAGCACAATCTACAAGAAAAAAAAGTCTAATCCTCGTGTGATATAGTCCCACATATTTTCTAAACAGACCTACAGAGATATCCTCTTTCAGAGGCTCAATCATAAAACTTCCATGATACAAGCCAGGATGGTATCCTCCTTAATTTGTCATCGATAAATGAATTACAATGAAACAACTTAATAATGAATCTGAAATTTCTTATTTAGATTTTAGACTTTTGCTCATTACAGATTAGACTGTGACTCTAAAAGATAGCTGTAGTATCACTTAACGTATATAAATCTTGCTTATAACAAGCTGATCATCAAGTAAATCTGATAGTCAACACATAGGAATAAAGACAAGTGTAGCAATTAAGTGTAGATACAATAGATGAGAACAAGTGTCAGAGTATAGTTAAGCAGGCCAAAAAAGAGCAACCAGCCCAAAACCCCACAAACGTACTTTAAAAAAATGCTGTAATCAGAAACAGAAAGCCTGCCAAATAATCAGTGGGGCCATGGGACAATCAAGGTGCTACAGGAACACCCAAGACAGACAAGTCTGTTGTGGAGAAGCTAAGTGAATTCTTTGCATTGGTCTTCACTGTAGAGAATGTGAGGGAGATTCCCACATCCAAACCATTCTTTTAAAGTAACAAATCTGAGGAACTGTCCAGACTGAGGTTTCAACAGTGGTGGATTTGGAACAAGTGGACACAAATTGGAACAAACATTAATAAATCAGGACGACTAGATGATATTCACCCAAGAATTTTGCAGGACCTCGAATATGAAATTGTAAAGCTACTAACTTTAGTACAGTGGTGCTGAAACAATTTTTTTAGTGACAGTACTGAGGGCAGAAACAATGTATTTGGATTTTCATTACTAGTTCAAGTCAGCACCCCTACTTCCAGCGCCTTTGTACTGGTATGCAACAGATCACGTAAATCAGCCTCTGTACCAGATAACTGACAGATAGCTAATGTAATGCCAATTTTTAAAATAGTTCAGAGGCGATCCTGAAAATTACAAGATGGTAAGTTTAACTTCAGTACCAGGCAAATTGGTTGAAACTACAGTAAAGAATAGAATAATCAGACACTAGTTTGAACATAATTTTCAGAGTCAACTGTAAAGGGAAATCATGCTTCACAGATCTATTAGGATTCTTAGAGGGAGTCACCAAGCATGTGGACAAGAGTGATTCGGTGGATATTGTGCACTTGGACTTTCAGAAAGCCTTTGATAAGGTCGCTCACTAAAGGCACTTAAGCAAAGTAAGCAGTCATATAAGAGGGGAGGTCCTCTCATGGATCAGTAACTGGTTAAAAGACAGGAAACAAAGGATAGGAATAAATGGTCAGTCTTCACAATGGAAAGAGGTAAACAGTGGGGTCCCCCAGGATCTGTACTGGAACCAGTGATGTTCAACATATTCAAAAATGATTTGGAAAGGGGGATAAACAGTAAGTGGCAAAGTTTGTAGATGATACAAAATTACTCAAATTAAGTCTAAAGTTAACTGCAAAGAGCTACAAGAGGATTTCACATAAGTGGCCAACAAAATGGCAGATGAAATTCAATGTCAATAAATGCAAAGTAATGGACAGTGGAAAACAATCCCAATTAGACATACAAAATGATGGATTCTATATTAGGTGTTACCACTCAAGAAAGATCATGGAGTCATCATGGATAGTTCTCTGAAAACATCTGTTCAATGCATAGCAGCAGTCAAATAAGCTAACAAAATTTGTTAAGTATGATTAGGAAAGGGATACATAATAAGACAAAAAAATATCATAATGCCACTATATAAATCCACAGTACTTCCACACCTTGAATGTTGCATACAATTCAAATCACCTAATTTTTTTAAAAAGAAAATGCTAGAACTGGAAAGGCAGTCTGACAAAATCTCCTCTTGTCATCATGGAACGATTCAGAAATACTCACATAAAGTGACACTTCAAGAAATAAAGTGTTCACAAAAACAGAAAGAGAGAGAGAGAGCGAGCACGCAGCATCACAACATCAGAGGATTCTATTTTGGAGAATTCCACATTTAACTCAGCTCAGATTGCTTGCTATCTGTGAGAGATTAAGCCTCTAGAGAGCTCCTGGATCTGCTGTTTGGCAGGCAGAGATTTTCTTCTATTTTATCCAAGAGTGTGATAGGATAAATCACCACCACAAATCACTGAAACAGTCTATTTTTCCACATGTTCTTCACTGTTTCAAAATCTTGTGTTTTGCTGGAGGAGTCTTGCATATGCTAAGGACTGTACAAGGAGTAGGTAGTTGGGCCTCCTTCTTAGACTGTCTCCTACTTGGGCCACTGTGTAAATGAGCAAACTTCCACGGAAATCAGTGGAGCTATAGTGTTTTACATCAGCTGAGAACCTGGCTCCTTACCTTTATAAAGCCAAAAAATAAATGTAGGTGGCAGGAAGAAAACGAAACTAAATCTAGAATTTTTATGACCTTCTGATATTGTATTTATGCCTTAGTTTCCAGGTTATCTAAATTATTTGAAGAGCTCTTGTTTTTGCTCTACTTTAGATCAAACCATGGGTGCTAGTAGTCCAAAGCATGGGGTCTTCGATTGGTGGCAAAACACTTCCAATATACTGGAACCGGATTATTCCATCAGTTTTGCATATTCAGCTTCCACTTAAATCAGTGGCAATTGTGCATGCACAAATGTCAAAGAATCAGCACCCTAGATCATATATAGGTAGGCCTGGAAGGCGCAGATTTTTATTACTAAATGTCAATTTCACTAGATACACAAACCAGTGAAAAGTATTTCTATCAATAATAATTGAAATTTGCAGATAGACAAAGGAACGAAAAAGCAGCTTGAGAACTATTTGATTTAAGGTTAAAATTTTGATATATGATGTTGACAGTTTATGTTTTAACTGTTATAAAGTTTTAACTTGTTGAATCTCTAGGTTTATGGTTGCTAGATAATTATTTTCTGACCTACACACACAATTTCCAGCAAGCGTGAAAATTTAATTCAATAAAAATCAATATTATCTGTCAAAATTATACAAAAAATTGAATTCTGCCAAACCTAAGTACAATACCACCACTGGTATCAAAAAATTGGTCACACCATCCAAACTCACCCACTGCAAGAAGTCCATGAATAAACTGTCTTTTGAAGAATAAGCATTACTTCCAGGCATAGTAATTATCACCTTAGTTCAAGGATAAAATGTAAAGGTAAATTTGTAGTTAGCATTGGGCAAAGAAATGATGGAGAAACAATTCAATGAAAGTAAAGCAGTTTTTTTGAATCAATATGTATCATATACCCCAACCTCCTAAATATACCCCATAAACCAACTGGTTACAAAACTATCCCGTTAAAGACTTTAAAAAGAATCTCATCTTTCCTGTTGGAAGGAAGAGAGACAAAGGTAAAAAGTTAGAAGAGTGAGAGCACGTGCACAGGACTCTGCACAAGCTAAGGTACTTATACCTATGTAACTTGCCTGACTTTACACAGGAAGTCTGTGCTATGGCAGTGATTTGAACCCACGTCTGTCTCCCAAGTCTGAGACTCTGTGTGATGGTCAATTCATATTTGTATTCATATTTTGTCACCGAACAGACAAGTTTTATTCTTCTGTTTCCTTACGTTACTCTCTAGGAGAGAAACACATTACATTATATAGGGCCAGCAAAAGGCCCAGTTGTGACACACTATACCTCAAACTAGCATCCTGTAACCCTCATATTCATCATTTATATATGGTTGTGATGGTTCATATAAAGCATGCCATGTAAGATATCTTATGAAAGGTAATGATCTGCTGAAACCCATTGTTCTGTCCAAATATGTATATCACTAGTGTGTACAAAGTTACAAGATTTTGCTGTATGGTTGTTACTGAAATATGTTTTAAGTTTGAGAGTTTCTTCTGCTCACCACTCCCACCAATAATCACCAGGGAAGTTGTAACTAAAGGATTTACAGTTCAGTGACAGTTGCCAAGCACCACACAGTGGGGACTGCTTAACTCTATGACTCAGTTGCACAAGACCACTGGAGGGATTGCTCAACCCTATCACTCAGGAAAGCCCACCACAACATGTCTGGGCAAATGTCTTGTAGGTACATAAATAAAGGATATAAAACAGGGGACAGTGGCGCATCATACTTTTGCCTCTCTCCTCCCCCACCCACACTGAAAGCTACAAGAATGCTGAAAAGACAAAAACTTCAAATGACCAGGCTTCTGACCAGGGCAGGATGGTACAGGTCTGGAGGTGCAAGGCTGTGAAGCTGGGGAGAATTGGTTGGTGCCTTTCGCAAGTGGCTCTGGGCACATTCACTCAATCTAGCTGGATGTGGGTCTCCCCATGCAGTTGTGCTGAGTTATACAGCATCTGGAGTGGTTTGCTGCTTGTCACTAGCAAAGCATTAAGACAGACAGCCCAGACGGGAGAATTAAGGGTGCACGGCGGTATCCCAGTTCCAGATTGTATCCAAGGAATCCTATCACACTAGTATAAAACTTTAATTCTCCACTTCAATCCGTAACACAGGATTTAAGTAGAGCATTATCAATTCAAAGGGATGTACAGAAGTCCTTTGACTGGGATAAGTTTCACCACATGTAAATTTCAGCTTTTTAATTTTGTCAGTTATTCAGTATTGTAAGACACTATTGATATCAAGTTTACCTACTACAAGGCGAATCCCACATAAATATATAAACCTGTAAGACATTAACTTTCTTTTGGATTTTGAACACAACACTTATTGTACGTTGATTCCCATGGAGAAATCTCCAATTTCAAATTCTACAAATAAGTATGTTCAGGCAAGTATTAAAGACTTTATTGGCTAGCTCCCAAAAGACATTCAGGATCACTATGCTATATGAATACAGTATAATTAAGCTGTCATAATGCTTCTATTAAACAATTAAATATAGTATCAAAAAATTATTTAACAAATTGGGTGCATTTTATCTCTTCATAAACAATTTAATCAAATAGGCTTTAGAACCAAGCTTAAGCTTTCTTTTAGCCCGTATGAATGGGTCTTACTTCCCATCATTAGATGGATTAACATCATTTGACATTTCAGCTAGTAAATCACAGAGACACGTTTCTATGACCCCGCTTCTATTGCCATCTGTGAACGCAAAAGTCTTGCATCAATGCAAACTTCTTTCCCATACCAGCATTAAGGATCTGATCCCATCCCTATTAGACTCAATGGGCCCTCAATGGGTTTTTGGTTCAAGCCATTACTACAGTATGTTAACAGAAAATATGTAAATAACTTGTACTTAAGCTGAAAAATTTTAGTGAATAGTGAGAGTGCAAATATACACGCTGCATCACAAGATGCATTTTGCTTCTTAAGGAAGAAATCCTGCCTGTTCCTCTTTACATGTGAACAAGTTATGGTGGCAGAACTGATGTACTTCTGCTGAACAGAGCGGGCAGGCTCTCATAGGTACCAGCCAGCAAGGTGTGAGGGAACAAAGGAGAAAGAGAGGAAGTTGTATGGATCTGTTGCTATGCAGATCCTCAGGTTCTATAAATCCTACTAAGGGAGCACATTAGGGCTCTGGAGACAATTGCGACCCTAAGGATGCAGTGGCAAACACTAAGCAGTTGCCTGCTCCACATCCAGAGCTGTAGATATTATCTAAGCACCTATGCCCCAGCCACACCCGGTCTCCTCCTTTAATTATATCCCCTCCTTCCACTACTCTGTAGCGCTGATCTGACTCTGAGCACAGAGTTTCGCTACCGTTGCTAAGTACTGTGCACATCCCTCTGCATAATCCAGATGCCTCAGCACATACTGAAATAGAAGAGCACTGCCATTTTTGCTTTCCACACTTCTTTCAAGAGTGCTCATTAACTGATACGATTCTGGCCTTGCACTCATTACACTGCATGGCATAAACCGGGAGCCAGTATACAGTGTTTTTCCATCTATTTTATTTGTGAGTGAGAGCCATGCTAATCCACATTGATATGCACTGTATAGATCCCATATAATTCTGTGAAGAGCACATGGTACAGGGGGTCTGCCTGTCTCTTTGCAGGACTATACTCACACATTGCGCTCGTGTAACTACAAAACAGTTTCTGCAAATTTCATTTAATTTTCTTTTTTCCCCGCCCCCAATACTGGAGTCAGCTTTATACTGTGTAATTTAGTAAAAAATACTATGTACAATTCTATTTATTCTAAGGTCTGCATGGGACAGAACTCAGTACAGCACATTTGTATAAAAAAAAAAAGGATCATCACTATAGAAAACTCCTCTCCCCCACATTTTACAATCTGAATTGCTTTACCCAGATCAATGAAATATTAGGATCTACATCAAAGCTACAGAGAGGTTTTGCAATATTTTACAAACCTCAGGGGTTTAATAAGCCAACCTGCATTTAAAATCCTTGAGAATTCAACTTAATTAATGTAATTAATAAAATTTTTCTACAGACTTTTAGGCAGTACATGCACTCTACTTAATTTACCACATAGATAGAAATTTGCAGAATGGCAAGCTTAACACAAATAATGTCAGAAAGGCAACACCTGTTGTAATATTTACTTTTCCTCCATTTTGGCCAGTCTGGAATCACTAAAATGCCTACATAGTCCTTGGCCCTAACCTGGGGAGTCTACTCCAAGAGGACAATAACTTCCACATTAAAGGTCTGATATAACAGAATTACAATCACACTATTAAATATTCATATTTGATAAGTGATTATTAAAATAGCTGGTTAATTTAATAGTAATCAACGTGTGATATACTGTAAATACAGTTAGTATATGAAATGGATACAAATAAGTAAAAATATCTGTATGCATTATTCAAGTGTTCTACAGTTCTGATGCTAAGAGCAAACAAGTTTAATTCTAGATATCTGGTATTGATACCTTTATTTGGGGGTCTTAATTTAGACTATAAAATTTAAAATTAAGTAAACTCAGAACCTAATCTTATCCCCCCATTAAGGTCAGTGGGGCTTTGGCTACTCAATGAAAGCAGAACGGGGCTTCCCAGAAGCACATATAACAAGAAAAAGTTGATTTGCATTGTACATGCTGTTATAAACATTTACATTAAATCACTACAAGGAGGGAATCTAAAAACTTAGAGTTTACTTGAAGCTCTAACAATCTCTTAGGCTCTGTCTTTCATATGTGTATATTAAACTACACTTTCATTTAAATATTTACGTAGGACTAAAAAAAATCCCCTCCTGCTGGGGAGGATGTGCTGCAGAAAGATTCCTCTTTTACACGCTTATGAGGGGTCTCTACAGTCAGCAGAGACTAAATGTAGGGCTACAAAAAAGTATGACTTTTTTAATTAGTCTCTGTTAGATATATACATATAAAATTACCTTTTGTTATACGATTTCCAGTATTACTAGTATTTTAATATAAAGTGTATTATATATTCCCTACAAGATTAATTTATGAAACCATATTGTGGCTGATGATTGCAGCAGAACCCTTCAATGGAATTAATTAAGGGATAATCTCCATTGCTTTGAAGTATTCAAACCAATAAATGGCTGCCGAGATTAATAGTTTAAGTAAAGCTGAAGTGTTTAATGAATTTCAAAGCCTGTTTATTACACATACATTACAAGGCAAGAGAGATTTACACAACAAACCAGAATATGAAAGAGAAAAACAAGGAAAACAATTTCTTTCCCTTGTGAGCATCTGAAAATGCTGCCTCTTTGTTTGACATTTCTGTGGCACACACGTGAACTTGGCTAACACGAAAAACCAAGCAGGGACAAAACTAAAAATGTGTGACAACAGTTCTGATTGTAGATTTAAAAATAATACAAGAGTCCAAGGTAAGTGTTTAAGTGGAAATGGAGTGTTTTGGATGGACAATATGTATGATCACACATTCAAAAGCAGATATGTTGGCAAAACCTCAAGCTTTTTCATGCTCAAATCAACATTTACAAGTGCAAATCACGGAGCTGAAAGCCATACTGGATGTTTAAGAACGCCTGACTTGAGAATGCATGTTAGCATAGAGTCCTGTGGGTGAAATCACCCCTGTATCTTCACTGCACCACTTAGATTGGCTTAATCGGAATTTAAGTGATGTCTAGGTCTTGTGCTGACCATTGTGGGAGCAACAGGCACACGTGCAGGCTTAGCCACTGTATACTACTTTGAAATTTTGCCAACCTGACAATTTGAGTGTTTCAGCACCATCTCAAGAAGATGCACAAGTCTTCTGTGGCCAAGATTCTCTTGTAAAATTCCATCAAATTCACTGAAGCTAATTTGTTCTGATTTATAATATATGAATCCAAGATTGTTTTTAGGTGTCACAACACATGCCTGGATCCTGCATTCCTAGGGTTTCCAAGTGTCTGGTTTTTGACTGGAACACCCGGTCGAAAAAGGACCCTGGCAGCTCCAATTGGCACTGCTGACTGGGCCGCTAAAAGTCCAGTTGGTGGCACAACTGGGGGCGGGAGCTGAGACAGGCACCCTACCTGCCCTAGCTCCACGCAGCTTTGGAAGTGGCCACCAGGTCTCTGCGACCCCTAGGCCCTGGGGCGGCCAGCGACTGGGAGGCTCCGTGCACTGCCTCCACCCCAGTGCCAGTTTCACAGCTCTCATACCACATGAACCACAACCAATGGGAGCTGTGGAGGTGGTGCCTGCAGATGTGAAGGCAGAGAACAGAGCATCCCTGGCCGCCAATAGCCTAGAGGCTGCAGAGACTTGGCAGCCACTTCCTTAGAGCCACAGTAAGCGCTGCCGGGATCCCGCCCATCCCCGCGTTCCAACCCCTTGCCCCAAACCAGAGTCCCCTCCTGTGCCCCAAACCCCGCAACCCTGGCCCCACCCCAGAACCCTCACCCGCACACCCCTAACCACTGCCCCAGCCCAGAGCTCCTCCATCCCAAATCCCTCATCCCCTGACCCACCCCAGCCAAGAGCCCATACTCACTCCCGCACCCCAACTCCCTGCCCCAGCCCAGTGAAAGTGAATGAGGGTTGGGCAAAAGCAAGCAATGGAGGAGGAGGATGGATCGAGCAGAGGTGGGACCTCAGAGAAGGGGCGGGGCATGGGCAAGACAGGGGTTTTTGGTTTTGTTTGATTAGAAAATTCACAATCTTTCTTGCACAAACCAACACTCCTCTATGCTAAAAATAAGGTAAATCTATTAAATGGTCACTGAAGACACTTATTTTAACTGTTCTATTCATTGTATTCTTTTGAAAAATCAGCCTGAGCACAAAAATCTCCTACCGACTTCCACCTCCATATGAAAGAATTTTTTCCCATTTGATTTTTCTTACAATTTTGATGAAGTTTGAAATTAATGGCAGAGTTATACTTCCTTGTTTGTGCCCCTTTATTATTGATATCCCAACTTTTGAAAAATGGCCTATTAAGCGACAGGTGAGGACAGAGTTATTTCAGGAGAACAAATATATTTAAGAGCAAGGAAAAAAAACAAAGGAAATTTATCACTGTGTGCTACTCTAGCATCTGGTCTGGCTTCATGTCTGGTCTGCCTAATGAACCTGCTTCATGGCTGTCTCAGGAACTCTTCTCTGTTTCTCCCCGCCCATCCATCTGTGTGTGACTGTGATGGGTGTAGTCTGACAGGATGTGCGGCCACTTCACAGTTTCTGCTGAGCTTCTTTCTTTATAGAACAATATCAAGCCACTGTTCTGATGAAGAAACAACAATCTGAAATGCAAAGAGCCTGATTCTCCTCTCATTTATACCAGTAAAATAAATCCGGGGTAACTTATTGAAGTCAGTACTCAGCACTGGTGTTGCTGAGAGAAGAATTAGCCCCAAAAACCCAGATCCACAAAGAGACTTAGTTGCCTAAGTCCAAAATTTAAGCACCACTGAGCCCCTCAAAATCCCTGCTCAGCTTCTGGCTAACCCAACCTTGTAGTTGCCTAAAATCCCTCAGTGCCTAAAGTGAGGGGTTGTGTTGCATGTCCTTTCTGGCCATGGACATGCACACAACCCCTCACTTTAGGCATCTCAACACCAATTTCATGCCTAAGCCCAGCAGAATCCTCAACCCAGGTGGAAATGGGCATTGTCCCACACATCTTGCCTGCAGGGTCCAATCAGGTAGATGTGCTTTAAGCTGAGAATCCCAATGCCTAAGTCCCTTTGCGGATATAGGCCAAAGTTACTAGAATGGTGTCAACATGAGTGGGCTACTGCTCAGCCAAAATGACTGCTGAATTTTCCTAAAGAGAGTAAAAACTGTTATCTGGCACTTTACCAACCGTAAAGCTCTAGAAACCGGCATTTCTCATATCCATTAAAAGTCAGGTTGGCGCAGGGCCGGCAGGTTCCCTATCAGGCTTTACAGTAACTCATTGCTTTGAGAGACATTTTTGGATAGCTAAGTTGAAGTATTTGAGGTACTATATAGTGCTACATTCCTTCTATAAGTAGAGGTATTTTATTTTAATTATCCCTTAAGGTTGTGTATGTAAGTGATATCACTTGAACCAAGAGTCCAGGATGTCCACGTGACTGATATCAAAACAGTCCTAATCCATTTCTAATGTCTGGTCAGCAGATAGTAAAATTTTGGTGCTAGAACAGCAGTGTATAGTACAATTGTTATCAACATCCTTATATTTATTACAGTGTTAATATGGGAAAGGACATTCCTGTGAAATTCCCATTATTATAATACAGCTCACTTGCATGTGCAATTGTGAGATGCTGATGAACTTGGTAGCCAGGTGTGACAGTAGGACTCTGCTTGAATGCAGCATTTGTATCCGAAGTCCCAATGCCCAACCCTATGTTGTAGTGTTCTAGAGACAACTCAGATTCATTCTAGTGTTATTATTTGTTTAAAAAGAACCTTTATCTAGGCTTAACTAAAGCCTACACTTAAAGTCTAATTGTCTCTGGGGAGCTACTGAATATGGCAGCTAGAAGAGGCTACAGAGGAAGAGCAAGAACTGAACAGTCAAAATAAAATTCCACAAGATGAACTTGCTGCCTGAGGGCCTGTTCCAGTTAAAATTTAACAGGTCTTCAGGTGGGCACCACAGCCAGATGGCCATGTAAGCAAGCAACACATGGACTGACCTATTCAGAGGGAGTTAATGACAGGGAAAAATAAATCCATTCCACATTTGGGATTTTGTCTGACTGACCTGCTCATGAGGCAGCACACATCACTACAGAGAGACATTCTTATAGCCCTCATTTCCATCCCTCTAGACTATGGATACTCAGTTGAGTACAGCTTCATAGAACTTGCACTATATCTGACACCAGTAGAAGACAGGAGTCAGCCAAGGATCCTGGCAAACGCAAACCATCAAGTGAGTTGTTGTTACTCTCCTATCCCAAAAATGGTAGCAAGGCCCTGAACGCAATTGCTCATTTGGAGGTCTCTCTCCTCCTTCACTGTTGTGGGATTCTCCTTTTTCCCATAATTCACCTTTAACCTATTGCCTCTTTACTTCTCTGACAGCTTCATAGGCTATTATATATAGTAAATGACTGACTTTAGCAATTGGATGAGATGAAGTTGCAGGCTCTACTCCAAGAGTGGAAAAATATTATTTTCTAAAAAAATGATTTCTGTAATTACATTGAATTTTCTTTTTTAATTAAATTAAAGGCTTATTTTTTTAAAAAAAAGTATTTATAATTTGAAATTGTCAACTCATCTTAAGGCCTAAAATTATAATCTATTGAAATAATTTAAATTAATACAAAAAATATTAAGCAGTACGTTTGCTGCCAAGTTTTAATGAAAATTAAAGCTCTGAACTTGTAGAAATCTCTGTCTTAGAACATGAATCCAGAGTTTGTGTTGAACCAGCTTTTGATAGCAGTAGCCACTTCTGTAGGGGCAGAAAGAATATTTTCTTTATTTCTGTTTAACTAGCTCAGTTCAATGACTTACTCTTTCAAAGTTAAGAAACCAACATGGAGGTGAAAAAGCAAGAAAGCTTGTTTTTCCTCTTCCAATCTATGAATAAAAACTGGTTATGAAAGGCTGAGATCCACTAGTTCTATAACCTTGAGAGACATGGTGACCAGAAACAATCAGCTCAGTTCACTAACTACAGATAACACTTATCAAACAAAGAAGTCATTTTTAAAAGCAAAAGATGTTTTGGTAAACATTCTTCTTCTGTATCCAGTACAATTAAGGTAGTATTATTAAATATATAGAGATACACCTATGTAATAGAACCAGAAGGGTCATCAAGTCCAGTCCCCTGCCTACACTAGCAGGACCAAGTACAGTTCCCTGACATATTTTTTGCCCCAGATCCCTAAGTGGCCCCCACAGGGATTGAACTCACAAGCCTTGGCTTAGCAGGCCAATGCTCAAACTACTGAGCTATTCCTCCCCCCCATATAGTAAGTAATAAACAAATAAAATGTTATTTTGTGCATTTTTAATTGAACTTGAATTTCCATCCAAATTAAGCTTGATACAAATCACCAGTAAGAAATTAATCTAGTACATAAGAAATGCATCATTTACCATTCACCATTTGCTACCACAAAATGTAATAATTAAAAATCTGAATAAATGTAAATTAAGATATATAATTGCTTAAATAAATGTTTATAGATATAGTGTACCCTCTTGGTTAGGATAAAGAAGCATCATTATTAGCATCAAAACTATTTAATTCCTCTTTAGGAAAATAACTAAAAAATACAAATACAAAACATCATTAAAATCAAGGATTTAAGTCAAAGATTTCTTGTGTATGGATTTAAATCACTTTAATTTAGGTCAGTCCACCCTGTCTTCCCCCAAAGTACTGAATTTGTATTGGAAGGCCTCGAAGCTACAAAGGAGTTTCTAAAATTACCTATGAGCAGGAAATATCTTTCCCAAATAATCCCTGCCAAAAGGCTCACAGAGGCAATTTCTCAACAGAGTTCCCACAGTCACACAAACTCATTAAAAAACTAATGGTGAAAATATACTTTAAATATGTTTTTGCATTATCTATTTTTTCAGCATTCATTTACATCCTAGTTGTATTAATACCTAGGGCAAATTTCTGATAAACACCGCAAATCTCTGCAGCATAAAATGCACTTATTTCATGAAAAACTATCCATGGCCAATAAGAAAATAATAATTGTTTGTACTTTTAAAGCACTTTTCATCTGAAAATCTCCAAGGTATTGTATACCTACTTTTGCAAGATTCTCTCCATTTTACAGATAGGGAAACCAAATCCCAGACAGAATGTGTGATTTATGCAAGGTCACACAGTGAGCCACTGGAAAAATGAGAAATAAACATTAGGTCTCCTGAATTCCAGTCCTTTGCACTAAGTACTGGAGACCATGCTAATGTGGGAATTCTGTACACCGCACAAATGAAATGTGTGAAAGAGAGACCATCAGTGCAAATCAGAGGAGAAATTTGCCCCTCATATGTGAATCTGATTTCACTGGAGTGCTGATATGAAACACATCAGAGTCCACACTGCCCTTATTTCTGTGAGGCAGATGTAGTTGTTACCCAGAACAGCATATAACCTAAGGTATCAATCTTGCCTGTTGCTCCATGCAGTCAGATGCATGTTAAATAATATATTGATAAATTAAAAATATATGATATAATCCCATATTTTTCTTATGGTGATAATAAAAATATTTAATTTTTAAATGACCATTTTTGTGTTTGGGAAATTATGTTTCTTACTTAGTATTCTAAAGAAAACGACCTAACAGCACAGCAGCTTTTGAAAATTACAGATGTGTAGTAAATTGGTATGCAAAATAAACCTCCTGGGCAAGATTATTCACTGGAAAACAAGGAAACACTGAATGGATCATAGTTTTAGAAAGAGGAAGAACCTCACAGCAGGTCAGATTTGCATACTAATGATATAAAACATTTTGCTCAGGCTCAGGGACTAATCTGTCTTCAGTCATAAGCAGGCATCTGTTTTAAAATGAGTCTAACCTCCTTTTTAAAGCTTTGACTGCTAGTATTGCAACAGCTAAGATATTTCAGTACTTCCACTGAATGTTTTTGGTTTCAGGGTTAGCAATTCAGCAATTGCTTTTTCCCATGCCTAAAGTAACTCATCTAGAAGTGATTTTCTTGTAAAAACAATTTCACTGTTTTTCACTTGCAGTGCAGGAGGAAAAAAAAAATACCTACAGGCTATGATTTGCAAAATCAATAATAATCTAACTAATTTATATGAGCATAAAATTATTCCCAAACCAGTAAGCAGATGTTTACATGGACTTCTGACACTTAAAACTACAACTTTAAATATCTGAAAGTTATTAATTCCTACATTTTCAAAACTATTCACTAACTTCTGGTATTGTGATGTTTTCCAGGGCTAGAGTTGCCAACTTTCTAATCACACAAAACTGAACACCCCTGCCCCGCCCAAAGCTCCACAACCCACTCGCTCCATCCCCCTCCCTCTCTTGCTTGTTCTTCCCCACCCTCTCTCACTTTCACCAGGATGGAGCAGGGGATTGGAGTGTGAGAGAGTATATGGACTCTGTGCTGGGGAGGCCGACTCTGGGGTGGGGCCAGGGATGAGGGGTTTGGAGTGCAGGAGGGGACTCCAGGCTGCGGTACAGGGGGTGAGGGCTCCAACTGGGGTGTGTGCTTGGGGGTGGCGCCAGGGATGTGGGTTTTGGGATGCAGGAAGGGACTCCAGGAAGGGGGTTAGAGGGTAAAAGGGGGTGTGGGTGGCACTTATCACAGCTCTGAGGTAGCAGCCGCCAGGCCCCCACAGCCTGTATGTGCATGGGCAGCTAGGCGCTTCCCCTTGCAGCTCCCATTGGTCACAGTTCCTGGCCAAACGGAGCTGTGGAAATGGCACTTGGGGCAGGGGCAGCCTACAGAGCCTCCTAGTTCCTGGCTGCCCCAGCAGCTAGGGCTGCAGGGACCTGGCAGCTGCTTCCAGGAGCCTTATGGAACTAGAGGAGGCAGGGAACCTGCCTTAGTCCCCGTTGCATCACCAACAAGACTTAATGGCCTGGTCGGCAGTGCTGGTCTGAGCCAGCAGGGTCCCCTTTCAACCAGGTATTCCGATCAAAAACCGGATACATCGCAACCCTATCGAGAACTACGTGGAGTTGTGAGGCACTTCGGGTGCAGACAAGACTTACTGTAAGGGCAGATGGTGGTGGCAGTGAAGTGGATCAGTTCCCTGAAAATATCAGCCTCTGCCTTCCGAGCCCCCACAGGCCTCACTCTCTCTGTACAGATTAGCAACAGACCCACACCAATCCCTCAAGTCCCCCTCTGGAGTGCTTAACTCCCCAGTCCACTGAACACTCACAGAACTCTTAGATCCATTATTGTCAAATGAATACTACACACAAACTTGTAAGAGTCAGCTTAGGGATCACTACTTTGCTGAAACACAGCATTATTTTAGACACAGTGGAAACAATAATATATTTATTATCAAATAACAACTTCAACTGATTGAGAGTGATAATACTGGAAACAAATGGTTACCTATAAAACAAAATCATTACACTTATCCAACAAGGCAGTCCCCAATATGGAATAGCTTACCTCAAGTTCTTTCCCCAGCATTTTCAATCAGTTTGACTGAACCCCTTTCTAGAGCTCAGTATAGGGGCTCTGTAAAAATACAAGTAATCCCTTCTAATATACAGCACACAGGCCTTTTCACTATTTTTACTTAGAATAAAAATTTTCATCAAATCATAAGATCCACCGGAAACAGTTTTGGTCAATTGCTATCAGTTGCAGCTGAATGCTGCATGCTTTACTCAACATCACAGGCAGCCACGAAACAAAGTCTAAGTAAAACCGTCCTCACACAAAGAATCAAGGGGGTTGGTGGAAACAAAAGTACTCTCCCTGGTTAGAGAAAAGCAGTGCAGTTACACCAAACCTATTACATTCCCATGGGCTGTATGTAATAGCAGCTGTTCTCCTTACTCTCCAACCACAGGGGATTCCTTTTTAGTGGAAACAGGCTGATCATGATCCCATACCACTTATTCCCTAGCCAACCCCCAAATCACTATGCAAAAGTGATTCATGGCTGAAAATTCTTCTGTACAACTTACTCTCTGTCCTCACACAGCAGTTTCACATCTGCATTTAAGATATTTTGGTCCCCTGTTAAGATTCCTTTAAAGTTAATGGGAGCTTTGCTTGAATAAGGACTTGAGGTTAAAGCCCTTATCCTGTACTGAAATATAAACTGTATTATCATGATTATGTTCATCATTACTTTAAGTAACTGCAACAGTAATAATGCTATGATTCAGAGAAGCACATCTATAAGAAATTATATATTATATTGCAATATTAAACAAAATGTCAATTAATTCTGCACTGTGGGCCAAACCTTCCCTCTTGGTGCAAAACCAAGCAGTGGAGACTGCTAGCAGCCTATGGGCTTGAAGGAGGATCCCATCCAAGGAGCCTCTGCAGAAAATACTTACATAAAGCCTGTGGGCTTTAGCTTTTCACAAGGAAGAATAATTTGGCCAATGGTTCTATCATTGCACAGAGCCTATGAAAGCAGAGTCCGAGAGAAAGCAGTTCACTGAGGAAGATCACTGTTAACTACTCTACGCAAAATCCTGGACAATTGAAGTTAATGGGTGTTTTGCCACTGATTTCAATGCAATCACAATTTCACCCTCTCAAATTTTAATATTAGTGCCTCTGCAAGACATCTTCTTAAAACTGTGACTAAATATTCACTTACGTTAAAGATATAGGCCCCAATCGTCACCTGCATCCTAGCTGCTTTGTACTGCATCACTGTCACAAAACAGCTCCTCAGACGAAGGTACCAGGCTTAATTCACTGCAGTGTAGGAAGGCCCTGAAAAACTGGCAAAGCAGATACTACATCAATCTCCCTCCTTGCAGCTAGCACCAGAACCGTGGCCAGAGGAAATGGGATGTGACACAGACTTCCCAGCACACCTGCAATCTCTGAATGTGGTAACAGCCCCTTGGCAATTGGGGGCTGGTGTAATTTTTTTGCAGTCTTAAGCATATAGCTGGTTCATCTTGAGAAAGTATAAAGGTAGCCACCTTTACAACAAAATATGTACTGGCCTGGCTGTATACTCCTCAGCAACAGCCAAAGAACCATTGAGTTATTTCCTTATCCAAAGAATAATGTTTCCTCATAGATTACCTGACTGATCCTTGACTGACACAAGTTTTGCTTTAAAGAGCTTTTCCAGTATATCAGCAATTAATTGTAGAAACCTGTCTTAATTAAATTAAATTTTGCATTTGTTCCCCTTTTAGTACATGTTGATGTATTTCCACAAATTTAAGATATCATTAGGGAAATAATATCTATTCATGAATATATTAATTTATTTTATAATACTGTAATGATGTTGGAATGTAGAACTAAATACCATTTTTGTCACTGTCAGTGACCTTTCAGACCATAGAGTTGCATCATTTTAATCACAACCCAATTTCTCCTCGAAGTGCACACAGGCTTAGCACTGCATATTGGTATGATTTAACTGACACAATCCTTTTGGTGTGGGTGTAATGTTGATTGGTGTTGTCTTTACTCTGAACACAAATCATCAACAGTCATGATATTTTACAGAATAGTGAAAATCTAAAGATAGTAGGAAAAACAAGCAGACACAAATGAATCAAATAAACATGTTAAAAATACAATTAAAATCTATAGCCATGTTATGTCATTGATTGTTAAACAGAAGTCACTCTATCTTTTCATGACTAGAAGAATAAGGAAATGCACCCTACTAATAATTATTTTTAATTTAATTATACATCTGGCTGAAGTTTGATCGAAAGATTAATCTCAATGCCTAATCCATCCACTAAATTTATCTAAATTCAAAAAAGGACTGTACCTAGGCAGAATATTCTTTATATTACTCACAGAAATCTATCTCAAAAATACAAATGACATTTGGCAAAATTTATCTGACTATAGGACACTTTATATGTTAAGTATATGAAGTTATATTGATTACTAGTTTACAAACTGAAGCTGATCATGAATCAAAGTTGATTTGTATGCTGTATAAATTACCTTTTTATCTTTTTTAACTCCAGGGTAAAAACTGCTGTATGACCTAATCTGGTATACTCTGCACAGTAATTGGTGTAGGTATTGGATACAAGTTGTAGCAATTGATAATAAATGAGGTGTCACAGATAGAGTAGAGCAAATTAGCTAAAGACAAAGCAAAATACAGAAGTGTTAACTGTTTAAAGAGAGAAATAAAACAGTATATCAGTCAAAAAGCAACAACAGTCAGGTTATTTACCTTAGAAGAGAAAGATACACTAATTGAGTGTACAATCCTGCACTTTTTACTCAGGCACAATTGTCATTAGCTTTAATGGGGGTTTTCCCTGAATAAGGACTGCAGGATCAGACTTAAACATGAAGACTACAACTTTATATTCATGAAGTCAGGAACTGAAAAAGTAGAGGTACTCACAATAACATTAACTTGATAGTATAATGCAAAATATTTTAATTACCCATTTGCAAATCACGACATAATAGGAGGGTGCTAAGCCTCCTCTGCTTCAGCTGAAGTTAAGAGAAGATCCAGGTATTCAGCATTTCTGGAAATACAACTCTTAATGTATGCTGGACAACTGAATCCACGCAAAACATAGACACCACTTGTGCAACCCTGAGCACTTACACAAACAAGTAATTCCATTAACGATAATTAAACTACTTGTATGTAAGTACTATGCATATTGAGTAACGTTTGGAGAAATGCCTCTAATAATTACCTCACTCAAAAGAGTGGTCTCCTCTCATTAGCAAAGTTTTAGTAGCAGAACCCTATACCGATGCCTAATATTTCTAAGACTTCTGTACTTTTACAAAATATTCTTCAGAACATTTACCTATATTAAGTGCTATCATAAATCATTAAAACTGAATGACACATATTAAATCAATTCATAAAGTATATTTGGGAAGCTATGTTCTAGCTTTATTTTTTTTAAGTGATTGTGTGTAGACTCACTAATTCACTAAGGCCTACCCTTGGAAATTAGGTCGGTATAACTACATAGCTGAGGGTATGAAAAATCTGCACCCTGGAGTGAGGCAGTTAAACAGACTTAAACTCTCAGTGTAGACTGTGTTAGGTCAACAGGAGAATCCTCAGCTACCACGTCTCGGTGAGGTAGATTGCCTACCTTGATGGAAGAAACTCTCCAACTGTTGTAGGCAGCATCTTGACTGACATGCTACAGCAGCACAGCTGCATCGGTTCTGCACCGCTCCAGCATTACAAGTGTAGACAAGCTCAAAGAGTCACTCAGTAAAGAATTCACTATACACATGGTCCACTATAAAGGTTTTGGAAAATATTCAGCACCGATATATAACTACATGATTGAAACTGTATTAAATGTAGTTTATCAATGAATGTAGTGGGCCAGGCCTACAGAAACTATAAACCAGTGTAACTCCATTGAAACCAATGGATCTGTGCCAATTTTGTCCACTCAGGATCTGGCCCATTATGTCTCACTGAAATAATTTTTAAAAAAATTTAAGCAAAGCACAGCACATATAAGGTATTGATTTTTATCATTGATTTTGTGCTGGCATTTGGAGTCATGCCTCAGAAAACTTGAACACTTTATATATTTACAGCTGTCTGCTGGCAAAGGGTCATTCATTAACTGCAAATAAAACATGCTTCTGAAGCTTATAAAAAGCAGCATTTGTGTAGACTAGATTCAAAACACCTTCTTAGAATAAAGAGAAAATGTATTTTTAAATCACCCAAATAAAAAGAGAACTGTTTTTTCTAAAATATGCTTTCTTTAACTTGTCACACTAATAAGACAGAAACAGATTATGCTTCTCTCCCAGAACAACTGTTCCACAGATAGAGAGCAAAGATCAATGATGAGTCATCATCTCATAAAGAACTATCTCCAGTGACAAAATACAGTGTATTGTTTGTTTAGCAGTTCACCATAAATATGTATCTAGAAAAATTTTGATTGCCTCCCATTTTCTGTTCTCTGTTCAACCAAACCCATCAATCATTTCACGATAGTACCATTCTCTTTGTGCTACCTGGAGGGTGAGCAGAACCAACCTTAGTCCCAGGTCCAGTAGCAGACAAATCTACCTGACATTCTTAGTAGAATGATTCATTCCAAACTGTACACTAAACTAAAAACTTCATTCAGAAATATTACATTCCAATGTAATAATAAATCATTGGCCCTTCTCTTAAACATTATCCTCTGTATAAAAAGTCAAAATCACTATACACGCTTACATAAAGTAATCAGCCCAATCTAGGACCAGACTGGGGCCTATGTTTAGGGTGACCATATTTACCTATGCTGAATATGGGGCACCTGGTAAAATTATTCCTATTCAAGTGAGTTCAACGGCAATCAATCATACAAACGTTCAAATCTGACGGAGCCCCTATTAAAAAGAAATACTGTGTAACTGGATAATTTTTTATTTATCTTCTTATCTTTAAGGCTTTAAGGTTCACACATGGAAGGGTAATACATACACCCCCTACCCCACCACACAGACGGGGAAGGGTGACACACACACACTCCCAAATACCTCTCTCACATGGGGGGGTGGCCAACCGATCCAACCCTCCCTGCCCAGCGCTCTCCACTTTCCACACCTGGTTGGCCCCCTGAGACAGACTCACCTCTCCTGGTACCTGGCACCACGTCCTCCTGAAGCAACACATAGGGGAAGCATGCAAGGTCACATCGTGACCCCCCAGATTTCTGCCAGGTTTCACACCAGAATGTGGCCAACAGCAGCCTTTTGGCACCTTGCGGGAGGGAAGAGATGGGAGCTGCTTGCAGCCACAAGGGAGGAGGAAGTAGGGAAAGGATGACCTGGCCTGTCTTTGCAGGGCTAATTTCTTCCCCGGTCCAGCATTGCTACAGTGTGGCTGGAAGCTGGCTGTCCCTTCCTGCCAACACAATGTTGAAAGGCAGCTAACACTTCCAGGCTGCTGCTGGCTACTGACATAACCCAGCCGCCTTCTGTCCCTTGGCTACAGAGCAGGAAAAAAGGGGTTAAGCCCTAAGGATACATTGTGCACCAGGACCCAGGAAACCTGACTGCAGGAGCATCAGTGAACCCAGCTCAGCAAGGGAGGGTGCATAGGGGACGGAGCAGCCCCGCACTCCCTGGGGGCTGAAGAAGGTGCTAAGCCTCTGCCCTGGGGGGCTGCTGTAGAGCCTACAGATTTGGGGTGTAAACAGGTAGAAAATCACTTTCTCCCCAACACTCCAGAGCTTAAGCTGAGGGGCAGAGAGGTTTCCTCATGCCAGCGCTGTCATTGTTGCCAACATGTGGAAGAATACAGCTATCTCTGAGTACTTTGCTAAAAGGAAGGAAGAATGAGAGGATAAAGAAAAAAAGAAAGTTGTCCCTCACCCTCAGAGCATATATCTTCCTCTTTCACTGCCTAGTATTCCCTTCAGTTGAATGCAGCAACCAAAACAGGTTGTAGATATATTTTGTAACATTTAGTGCATACTAGATTTAGTGGCTACCTTCTAGGTCTTTTTGTTCTGAGATGAGTGACAATGGATAAAGCCACAGCTATTGCAGCAAGTTTGCTCTTAAGCCCCGAGGAGGTGGAAGATAATTAAATATGCAAATCATCATCGTAACTACTCTGCATATATGAATTGTGAGGATGAGTATCTTTATTCCCATTTCACAGTTGTGAAAACTGAGGCACCGAGAATGCAGCGTAAGTTCATCAGAAGAACCTCTTTAAATTAGGCCTGAAGAAAATACTTGTAGGAACTCTTACAAATAGAGAATACCAAGTTTTCAGTACCCTTTCCAGCACTGCTTTTCTTTTAAATCACCACTGGAGCTATGTATGTCAGGGATATTTCGTGTATGCACTTTCTGCATTGTGCATCTCTTAAGGCTTTTCATGAATAACAAGGAATGTTTAAACTACACTTTTGTGACAACCAAGTTTTATTAATCCCTTACTCACAGTATTAGACAGCAGTCCAAAAGGTTTTTTTGAATTAAAAATAGCTAATATTTGGCACATAGATCACTTCTGAGTCAAGCTTGAGACAGATTATTTCTATACTATTTTAACATATTTGTTTTCCAATTTTAGAAATATTTGAGGAATGTTATTTGGAGACAGATACTGCCCATGATCCAGCCCTTTTGCACCACTCAGGCAATGCAAAGAGGACAGAAAGATGCCCTAACTCTTTGATGATTCCTCCAGCATTGCAGAATTTCTGGCTGACATAACTTGTTCTACACCACCATCTCTGACATAGGCACACCAGGGGCAGAAGGAGGTGTGTCCAAAGTGTGCTGTACTTTGGCAATTCCCAGCTAATGTAGATTGGCTCTTTGTGGCTTTTATACGATAATACAAGCTGTAGAAGCTTCCAAGAGCCCTGAGAAATCAGAGGAGTACAAAGCTGGGATACAGACATCTTTGTCTCCACACACACATGCCAACCTCTTGGGTCCCTCAATAACCAGAGGTCGTCTGGCTCTGAGGATGTTTCAATGCTTCTTAATCAAGTTGGATGAAACACTCATAGTGAATGTTTCTTAATGCAATTTGCCCATGTTTCAAGTTTTCTATTAAACAGGAGCAATTTTATCAGATTTCATATATTTCTTTCACTGTCCGGATGTTTTCAAAAACACGGAAAAACTGTTTTTTGCTTGAACATTCACATTTATGAATTGTGAAAAAAGTTGCCAGAAAAGAAGGTGTTTCCTAAAGAAGTATGAATGCAGGCCAGGGAGGCACGTAGGTTGAGCAGTTTTCATAACTATTCTTTACACATATATAAAGCATTATAAATAGTATTGATGATGTTGCCCTAATCCAAGAAGAAAATGCCATTATTCCCATCATACATTTGAATGCACCCCGCCTCAGAAAGGCTAAGTCACTTACCCAAACTGACCAACAGCATAGCCAAGATCTGCTTAGACCCTTGTCCTATACTTCATCCACTAGATCAGAATTCTTCTCTCCCTCTAAATAACATACTTTACCTTGCTGCGCCATACATCTTGAATATATTTTCAACTTTTATCCACGGT
This sequence comes from Dermatemys mawii, assembly GCA_007922305.1. Lineage (NCBI taxonomy): Eukaryota > Metazoa > Chordata > Testudines > Dermatemydidae > Dermatemys > Dermatemys mawii. Next base: position 80,439,437 of record ML677334.1, on the reverse strand, counting down.
AGGTAATTTACTCCATTCTACATAATGGAAGGCTGATATTCAAAGAAGTTAAGCAAAATGGCATACATTTCACCCAGCTCATTACACATGGTAACTGAACAAAAATACTAGTTTTAAAACATAGAATAGAAAGAATGTGCTGGTAAAATAGTATTTTTACTCTATAATTATCTTTTTTAATTTAATATGTGTTATATTCAATACTAACTTTTAGGTAGTTTTCTGTTTGTCGTAATGGAAAGAACCCAAGTTGTCTTAATATCAGTAAAATTTAGTATTCTCTAGCTAAGAATATTACTATATCAAGCTTGATCCTTCAGCCCATACACAGAAAAGCTGTTTCTTGGCTTCAAGGTTTACTCATCATGTGTGTCCTAAATGTACTCCTTGGGGTAAACCAGAACAGATGAAAAGATCATTTACAGTTGGATCTCTGGCAATTGGATAACTTTGTTTCTTGTGTTATTTAACCCATCGTAAAGATTAACATTATAAATTGTGATACTGAAAAATTATTATTAAATTAAACTGTCAAGTGACTGAATAAAACTTTTTTTTTCTTTTGTAAAGAAAACAAGTCACACAAGTCTTCTATTTGTCTATAGCTGGCCTAATCACATGCCAACAATCTCTAGAATCCATTAATATACTCTCTTTGTCAATGCAACTCCTGCTAGGGAGGGTAAACCTTAGCCTATGTAAAATGTGTTATTGATTTTAATCAATACACCACTCAAGTCTCAAGCTGGATTTTTCTGCAATGAAATGTAACAGAATGGACATAAAAACTGTGCAAGTTGGTGCCGTCTCTCCTCTTCAGAAGCAACTGACATTTTGACCATTCTATCACCATAAATAATGCACTCTCCTGAAACCATTTTCAAACTGCACAAAGCAGGCAGTGGAGCTGGATGGATTTCATTGCAAAAGATGGCTCCCTAGACCCCTATATTCATGGTCGCCATATTAATCTCTCTTTCACTCATTCACAAAGACACATGTGTCTATATAGCAGCAGTAGCGACTCCATAGTTAAGATTGAAAGTAGCTCCCCATTACAAGTCCAAACAACCCCCCTCCCCACTCCCCAAAAAGCAATGCCCATTAAATGTCATGTGCATAAGTTATGAGGGTGGATCCTCGGCTTCTCTAAACCAATGTAGCAACAATGAAATGAATAGAGATACCCTGATTGATACCAGCTCAGGATCTCACAATGGAGTTTAAAAATGTCTCATAGCCTTGACTTCTTCTAATATAGGTTTACCTTAACTCCAAAATGGGTTGGTCAACAAATGTATAAAAGTTTTGTTGGCCTTATTAAAGAGAAGTGCCTTTTAGCATTTGTTGTTTTGTTTTGCAAAGGTAATGGAAGAATTACACAGATACCTAAACAGTTATATAAAAGAGGCATATGGAGCTGTCAAAGGTGGTAGAGAAAGGCAGAGAGTACTTTATTTATGTTAAGCTTTAAATTTTGCTAAATATAAAACTTTAAAACACCCAGGGCCTGTTTCTCTATTATGTAGCACAGGAATAAAACTGGAGTAACTCCACTGATTTCAACCCCAGTGGTTTCTGTGGAATTACACTGGCATAAAACTATTAACAGTGATGACTCATACCCTTAATGTTTTCATTGTACACAAAAGTTTCTCCCTTAAAACTTCCATTCATCCCACTGTCCCCTGCCTCTGTACCCCACACAAGTATTACTCCATTACACACAACACTCCAATTGACTTACTCAGGTATTTTAATATGTGACAGATCAGACTGGACCCTCTGCCACTAAAGACCACAAACTGGATTCCCCCAGTAGAAGTGAATTGTGCCCACATCTTGTTTCACTCTAGAAGAGGTTAACAATATGCATGACCACGTTACAATAAGGAAATACAACTGTTAATGTCCTGATTTTGTCATAAAGGCATCTCAAATTTGTTACAGTAACATAGTATTCCATGTATATCCCTTGTTTTGCTTTTTAAGTAAAGATAAAAATGGGTGTCAATCTTTGCTTGACACTATCATTTTGAGCTAAAACTGGTTTAAGGAAATAGACTCATAAGAGTCATCACCAATGAATGAATGAAGAAACAAATGTTGCTGCAAACGGCTTTCCTGCAGTAAGCCAGCAGATGGCGCCTAAGTTCAAGCAGCCAAGCCCTGGAAGATCAAGGGCTTAGAGGGGCAAAAAGGTAGAGGATTTCATGATAGTTGGGAGAGGGAGGAGCTAAGTGACCAAATAGCAAGTGTGAAAAATCAGGATGAGGGTGGGTAATAGGTGTCTGTATAAGAAAAAGCCCCAAATATCAGGACTATTCCTATAAAATCGGGACATCTGCTCACCCTAGAAAGGAGCTGGATGGTAGGCACTATCTTGCCTGCAGTGTGTGTGGTGAGGCTCTATGGAAGGAAGGGCTGTGTTGCTGTGGGAGAGGAGGTGCATGAGCAAGGGGAAATGACTGTGCTGGACACAGCTAGACTGCGGTTCGGGGTGAACACTTTGAATTGAGGCTCACAAGTCCCTAGGGTGAAGGCTGAGTAGCTGAGAAGCAGCAACCCCACCAGACGGGGGGTCCAGACTGAGCTGCAATGAGAGGCACAGCTACCTCACCAGCCAAGCACATCTCAGCTCTGTGTACATCAACAATAGGATCAGAGACCTGGTGGGGAGGATAGGTAGGAGTGTGACTTGCACTCCATATGTTTATGGAAATATGTCCATAAGTGTAAATATGATGTAACTGAAATACGCTTTATGCAAAAGGTCTCTCCTAAGGTATTATTACAAAGCATATAATCTACTGAGTATGTTCATCCTATTTGTATGAATCTATAATTCTAGTATCTGAAACTAGGAATATGAAATATAATTCTGAGCTCCTATTGTAGTTATGCAAGGTATGGGCCTTTAATAGTGGTTTGGAATCTTGATGGCCCCTATTAACTAGAACAATTGGCTGTAGGTGGCTGTTTACTTGTAAGCCTTCCTGTATACCTGTGTGCCAGTGAGGGGGTAATGAAGTCTCATAGGACATGTGAACATGTCACCTGATACTGAAACTCATCTTTAACTTGGTGCTTTTCCATTTAGCAGGAGGGGAGGGGACCCAGAGAGAGACAAAGGATTCCTGCCTTGTGCCAAAGCTATAAAAGCAGGTGGAATAGAACAAAGGGGTCCCAGTCATGTGGAATCCCCTGCTTTTCACCTAAGATGCCTTCTGGAACTAACAAGAACTATACCAGGGGTACAAGAAAGAGTCTAGTCTGTGAAAGAAGCTTATTGAAACATCTCTGATGGTGAGATTTACCTGTATTTAGTTTCTTAGTATATTAGGCTTAGACTTGCGTGTTTTTGCTTTATTTTATTTGGTGGCTTACTTTGTTCTGTCTGTTACTATTTGAAACCACTTAAATCCTACTTTTTGTACTTAATACAATCACTTTTGTTTATTGACTAACCCAGAGTAAGTGATTAATACCTGGGGGAGCAAACAGCTGTGCATATTTCTCTATCAGTGTTATCGAGGGTGGACAATTTATGAGTTTACCCTGCATAAGCTTCATACAGAGTAAAATAGATTTATTTGGGGTTTGGATCCCATTGGGAGCTGGGTGTCTGGGTGCTGGAGCTAGGAAACCTGCTAAGTTGTTTTCAGTTAATTCTGTAGCTTTGGGGGCATGGTTCAGACCCTGGATCTGCATTGTAGCCGACTGATGTGTCTGGATCAACAAGAGAAGGCTCTGGAGTCCCAAGCTGACAGGGAAAATGGGCTCAGAGGTAGTTTAGGTGAAGGTCCCACCGGGGGAATAAAGGTTTGAGACAGATCTGGAGGTAGGAGAGAAGACTGTGCTATTGTTTCACTCTCTTACTGTTGTTACGGAATTCCCTTAGGTTTCCCATTCCCATTTCAGCAACTGATCTGCCCCATTACCTTACCTAATATTCTTTTATGTAAATAGCTTGAATACTGTTGTAATAATTGAGACAACAGATTTACCTTAATTGTGAATTCAGTTGTGAAAAGTATGTGAAAGTTCATAAAATGTCACAATAGCCTATAGTAACAAATGTTGCTGGAAAAAGGACTGAAAAGGAGACAGAAAAACTGAATTAGCCTATTGATATAACTCATGGACTGTTGTAAGGTCATGCTTGATAAACAAGAAAATGTGCATCTGGAAATTAATAAACCAAAACTGGGGTGTTAAATGTTAAGCCTAATTGGTATATAAAGTAATGAGGGGTACATTATTCCACCCATCACACCCTTTTTGGGTCCTTAAAGACACTGTGAGGGGAAAAATATGAAGAACAGGCAGAGGCTACTGAAGCAAGCTTCACCATCATGGCTGCCACTCCTACCATCTCCTGGGACGCCAGGACCTTCATCATCCTAATTCTGAGAAATGTCCTAATCAGACCAGAAAAGGAACCAACCTCTGCTAGCGCCATCTGAATCCCAAATACTATGTGAGATAAAATGGGATCAGATTTTAACACCACCAGAAACAACCACAGCTCCAGCTCATCTCAACTAACGTCTCATTTTACCCCAAAGGACAGTTATTACCATCTCTGATACAACCTAAGAGAATCTCAGACAAGGGCTTTTTTCTTTTTAAAACTTTCTCCAGCTAAACGGAATAAAACAAAAATGTTGTTAAAATTAAAACCTTACTTTATACTTTATATTTTAAATGCTTCCACTCTTTTTCTAGAGGCTTGAATGCAAACACAGGGGGATGGGCATTGTTTGAGGGAGCTGTGTTTGATCCTGAGCAGAAAACTAAGAGAGAAAGCTTTTGGGCAGAGTGCTGGCTGAAAATAAGCATAGAAATGTGAACAATGAAACTCTTTCCCATTGTTTGATTTCTACTGTGTTCAGGGAAACAAGACTTTGTGAGAATTGTTTGCAAATAATTACGATTGCATCAATACAATACCTGACTCCAGCATCAATTTGTCCTCCTAACAGAAATAACCTGAAAGACTCCAAATATTGGCTAATTGCTTGGTTCAAAAGGGTAAAAATAACTTTGTTGAACTTTACAATAGCTTATTTTTAAAGCACTCTTTCAGTGACTTTTCCATCCCATTATATATATATATGTGTGTGTACATATATATATATATATATATATATATATATATATATATATGTGTGTGTGTGTGTGTGTATATATAACATTTTGGTCTGATTTATTTTGCAGCATGGCTTTATTTTAAAATGCAGTCTGGATTCTGGGGAAATATTCCTGCCAAACAAATTTGCATAGAAGTGTAGGATATATACCAGCCAATTCTGACTATAATCTCAAAAGATCTTACCAGCAATTCAAGGCTGACCTTGGTTAGAAATTGGATGGGTTGGGTTGGACTACAAGAAATAGTTTTATGTTGATTTAGTAGAGGTTACTCTTTCTTCTGAATAACTACCAAAGCCATTCTTCAATACAAAGTTAGAGAGCATGCTATTGCTGGAAAAACTAACTTTCAGAGGAGTTTTAAAACCACTGGTATTATTCAGGTGCATAGTTATTCTTCAATTCTTTCCTTCAAGTTTTGTGTAGTTCTGTGATCTGCTAAATAGTAACCATGTTCCATCCTAAAAAGAGTGGTGGTTTGTGAGATCTGTGTGACCTTTAATTATGGTATCAAATATTACACATGCTTGCTACAGTCACATCTTAGAAAATCTGCAGCAGGGAGCACTTCTCCTGTGCATTTTAGAAGGAGTGCAGGAGAGATCTCCACATCTAGGAAATGAAATTAATTCACAGCTAAGGATAGCATTTTTGTGTCTTTCCAACAGCAGAGTTTCTGAGGTACACAGGCACAAAGCTCCCTTCATTACACCTTACAAAGTCTGTAGGAGCCCTTCCTCACTCTCTTTCCAATTTATGAGATCTTGAGTTCTCATTATGTTCTCAGATATCCTGACAAATTTGCAGCTTGACTGGAATTCACTATGCAGCTAAAGTCATGCATGAACAGGAAATTGCACAGGGCAGCAACCATGATCCCAGGCATGCAGGGGAGCAACCAGGACCCTGGGCACACGGGATAGCAGCGGAGTTTAATTGTTAACTGAAACTATTAAGCATGAAGCTTATCAGTTAATCAGTTGAACTTTTACATCCCTATCCATGTTACAAACACTGGGGAACAATGCAAACTGTTATGCAGTCTTATCTATAGCTATCACTATAGCATTCCCTACATATGCAGGCCTTATTTATTGTAGGTAGAGTGACCAGATGTCCCAATTTTTTAGGGACAGTTCTGATATTTGGGGTTTATTCTTATATAAGCCCTTATTACCCCCCACCTCCAACCTATTGTTCACACTTGATATCTGGTCACCCTAACTGTAAGGAGTGCTATACTGCTATATTTAGAATTCCAAAGCACTTCGGAGGGAAAGTAAGATATATAAATGAAAGATATTTTTAAGCCAGACATAAAAATTTACATAATGCCCTTCTGTGAATTCATATTTCACAAGAACACCTATATAACAAATGTCTGTGCTTTAATTCTCAAGCACAAGCAATTTATTACAGGTACAGTGCACATATCAGCTGAAATTTGGGCACATATACTTTTCCTTTTAGATTTGTCTCTGAAAGTTACAACATTTGCTGCTGACAAATGATGATTTTAGCCCAACCAGGATAACAAAATCTTTACTTCAATTTCCCAGCTCCTCCAGTAGCTTCTGCTAGCTGTTCTGTTACTCTGTGTATGATAACTACTTCCACACAAAATCAGCTTATTATTTAAAAATCTAAATTAGTTACATGTCTACTTAAACTTTACCTAACAAATTTCTGTATGATTTTTCTGCAGACTTCACTCTGGTAATTTCACGATTTATTAACTTGTCTTTGATGTCTATTTCTGTTCCATCTGCTTTGAAATCTGGTGTTATTATTCTATTAATAAAGAACCACTTTTTTTAAAGGTTGAACTGAGCTCAAAGGTATTAGAGAACGCAGTAGCATGTGTAAAGATGTTTTTCATTATTACTTTGGTGTTGTTCATACCTCTACATACAATGATTTCTCAACATTTTCATTAGAAGTTTACTATTTGGCTGTAAAATTATATTTTGGGTTGAATCGTCACCTTTAAGCCGTAGAAGCATTTTTTCCATAGTTTTTTATAAACACCTGCTTGGAGATTTGTAATTGAATTTGGCTTTGATTCAAATCTCAGTGATTTTTGGACTGCAGAAAATTATTGGAGACTCTGACACTTGACACTAACCTCAATAACTTGGGCAACATTGTTTCTATTTGGTAGCAGTAGAATATCATATCAGAATTCCTGAGTCTGTACAGCACTACTTTCATATACAGCATAGCAACCTGGAGACCTGCTATCGTGTCCTGACTTAAGAAGAACTTACGTGCTTAAGACTTTCTCAAGAACTCAAAAAAATATAGAAGGGTTCTTCTCCTGCAGAGTTACAGGTCCTTTCTTGATGTTTGTCACCCAGGGACAGATACACTGTTATAGAATTATCAGCTACTTCACTCTACATTACATAATATTGACAAGGAGACAGAGGCCAATATGACTCTCCTCACTCATGCAAATCTTCTTAAGGTAGCACAATGTGTCTCAGGTGGTACTTGACCAAAATAAGGATGTAATAAATGTGCATTAAGAAGTCCATGATCATGAGATTTCATAGCAAGCCTTTAAAAAGTGAAAACTACAGAACACATTTTTGTCATAATTGTATTTACAAAAACTGTACACCTGTGCAGGGACAGAGGTGACTGTCTATACAAAACCTGCATTTTTGCATGCAAAATAGGCAATTGCACAAGGAAAATAATATTTTCACACATAAGTAACCATAGGTATATGCATAATTTCTTTTAAAGAAATAGTCATCATGTGAATATATGATACTCTAGAATTTTTAACACTTAGAGTAGACTGTAAGATCTTTGAAGCTGTTCTGTTACAAATTTGTATGGCACCTAGCACAGTGGAGTTCTGATCCATGACTGGGTCTCCTAGGTGCTACTGCAATAAAAATAAATAAAAATAATAATTGATACTTAAAAGCCTGTGGTATCATGAAGCTTAATTAATGTTTGCAAAGGATTTGAAATTCTTAGATGAAAGGGGCTGTGCACAGCAGGCACCTGTAGAAACTTAACATTTGCTACTCCACAACTGGTACAGTATCATGGCATATCCTATTCTAAGTACAGGCTAAGATACCTTAACAGGTGAATGTTGAGTGTTTAATTAAACAAGTATGCAACTAAATTATATTAACTGTAATCATATAATGATTTATATTTAAAAGTACTACAGTGCTGTCCAAAGATTAACCCATGTCTACCCACTTGTGAGGTAGGCAAGGATATTAACATGTGGAGAAACTGAGGTAAAGAGCAGTTAAGGAACTTCCAAATTCATTCAGGTATCCAAGAAATAAAGTCAGTACTGAAACACAGGCATTCCTGGCTTCCAATTGTCTACTCTATCCACTAATCCGTGCTGCCTCTCAATAACATTACATTTTTATGATCTAATCATGTGATATAAAGATGTCTTTTCACATATGGAAATACATTTAAGGTAATATTTACAATAATTATGGAACACATAAGGAATTGTATTTTAAAATGGCAAGTGATTTATTTGATAGAAACTCATGTAAAAATAATATTAAGGATCTGTATCAACCTTGTGAATGTTAGGAAACTTACCATTATATATTCAAATTTCACATAGTTAAGAAACATAAGACTTCACATTCAGCCCATCTTACAGTACCTAGATAATGCCTCAAGAATTTACCACTAATACTGCATTTTTCTCCTTTTGTGAATTTGTCTTGAATGTTTAAAGTAACATTGTCAATATCAAAATCAAGCAGTTATAACATTTTCTTTGCATATTTTGCAAATACAAACACAAAACAATTTGACCACTCATAATTATTGCACTGCACAACAGAAGAGTCCAGTTCTGCACTCCATACTCAGATCACATTCCAGTGGGATTTTCACAATACCTAGCTCCAAGTTTTAAGTAAAACGTCAAATACTTTGAGACTCGTGATAAAATTGCAAGAGTTGGCAATGCTGTGTTATCTTCCTGCCTTATAGTGGATTGTTCCCTTATACTGTAACTCACACATCTCTGATCTATACAACAAAATTTAGCCAGTGAATTGCCTATAAAAGTAGTTCTCAGCTTATTCTGATCCCCTCTCCTTGTGTCTGTAGTAGTTTACACCTGTCTATTGACGCCTATCCAACACCCGCCCCGCTCCGGCTGCCCAGTTCTGAAGGCAAAGTGGAGAGCAATGACCGCTGGCCAGGTGCCCACCTCTGAAAAGATTGTCACTGCCAGCAGCATCACAGAAATAAGGGTGGCAGTGCCATACCACCCTTACTGCTCCACTGCTGCTAACAGTGGTGCTCTTTCAGAGCTGGGTGCCTAGCCAGAAGCCACTGCTCTCTGGCCACCCAGCTCCAAATGTGCACAGTAAGTTTTTTCCCTAAAGTTGCTCACGCTCCCTTCCCCCCTGCCCTCCGAATACATTCCATGCTACTCCAAGGGGATACATCTCCCTGTTTAAGAACCTCCAATTTACAGTTTGATTGCTACTGAAATTAATAAATTTAACTTTGAAAAGTAGTTGTTGCACATGCTCACTAACTGCTTTTCACAAAGACTTTATAACTTCAGGTTCATAATATCTCTCTGAAAACTGGCAAAGTAAATAACAGAGTAAACGTTAATAATCTTAGAAATTATCTGATATGGCATACCAAAAACAGACCTATCCTCCTGTCAACTCATATTTGTATAGGATTTAGTACCTTTTTCCTAATATTTTAGCCTTCAGTTCATAAAAAAGTTATCTTTTTCAAAGGGAAAAATTCTATGCTCTTTTATACCAATTTATACCACATAATCTCATTGAAATCAGGGGTATAGCCTGGAGCACAAATTCACCCAGAAATTAGAAATAATGTAGTGCTGGAGACTCTCAGTGTGAAACCATGGCCCCACTGACATCCGGGGTAAAACTCTGATTGACTTCAGTGGGGCTAGGTCTTTGGACAAATCATATGTTGATCTTTTGTTCCTCATTTTTCTCTCTGTTAAATGTATATGATAATATTCTTTATCTCTCAGAGGGATTGTGATAACTGTTGTTAGGAACTTATACAAGCTTATAAATAAATCCAATTTTACAATGTTTGATTATATATCAGATCTCACAGTTTGTTGTAAAGTTTGCAGTATATATGGTTAGTATAGCTATACATATGATTTATATATTATATACAGAAATATGTTAAAAGGACATTATTAAGGTTGCAAAGTCAAGTACTCAAAAGTTATCAAATGCCAGTGCAACATTAATTGCTCTCCTTGTGCTATGCATTACAATAGTCTTTATTTACATGATCACATGAGAAGAATGGTGAGATGCAGGAATCCTAGCTTTCATTCCAGGTTCTGGAGGGAAATGTGTTGTAGTGGTCACAGACTCTTCTGTCTGCTCTCTCCGATTTGTCCCTGTCTCAGTCCTATCTTTCCCTCACCATGGCTCCTCATCCCAGTCCTATTCTCCTAACCTATCCAGTCGCATTCTTACCCCAGTTCCAGTCTCCTTGCCCAGCCAGTTCCAGTTCTCCTCTTCCTGGCTTCTTGTGAAATCTTTCTTCTCAGCCTCCAGTTATCGCCCCCATTCTGCCTCTATTCCTCATCGCAGTCAACTCCCTGGGGTCCTTATCCAATTCCATTCCCTTCCTCTGCAAGTTTCTTGTCCCAATCTCTTTCCCCAACAGTCCAAATTCTTCCCCCAGACCATTGATCCTTGTCAGTCTCTGCTCCCCTCCACCTCTTCCCATCTGCCATATTAGTTCCAAGTCTCAGTCTCTTGGCCCAGCCAGTCCCAGTCTCTTCCCCCTCCCAACTCCACCAACTCACAGTATCAGTTTCCCTCTCTCAGCCAGAGACCAACCCCACTCTCCCCTACTCAAGGCCTTTATCCCAATCTACTCTCTCACACACAGTAAAACCTCTCCTTTCAAATGAGGCAGCTGTTAACTGGACCCAGGATGGGGGACACTGAGAACATGGGAGAGGCTCCATGCTCTGAGTTCCAGTGCCTGGCTCTTGCCTGGTCTGCAATAGTGCAAAGCTACCATTGCAGCACAATTCTGCTGAGCATTGGGCTGAAGCATGCTCAGTAAAAATGGAATCTTCCTTGTTTTTAGCTAAGAAGCTCTAGCAAGTCTCTATTTAGCATGTGAAAACTGATATTTTTCAAAATCTTGTAATTTGGCCAAGTTTAGGTACAATAGCAAGACACATCACTGTCAGAAAATTTGCCAAATTTTAAGTCCTTTCTCCAAAGAATGGAGATGCTAGAGTTTCTTACACACACAAAAAGTCACCAGAATTTTTTAAAATGGGCAAAAACAATATATTTTTCACTAGCCTCATTCTTGGAAACTAACTATTTCCATTTTGGCTGAAATGTTCCAAAACATTTCAGCCTGAGCCACACATCTGGCAGTCCAAATGGTTAAAGGTTTGCAAAGTTCTAAGGAACTGAAAATGTTATCCCCTTTCACAACATACTAAGATATTGTATGGTAAATTCCTGTCTATGGTGTTAATCATTATGATTTTAGTAGATATTACTCAATGTTTCGTAAAACTCTGTGCTTTCTTCCAATATGTATCTTACTGAACAGAGAACTGATCTCATAATATTAACTACACCAGACTAAACACTCTTGAACCATCATCCTTTACTCTGTTTTGCTGATTAGCAAATAGCACCCTACTCATACTGTACTAGCACATTGGACAAAATTTGCATCACATCATTAACTAGCAGCAACAGCAGTACACATTTTTAATTAAATCTCATTTCTATTTTTCCACCTAAGGAACTACTGAGTCATCCAATATCATATGTCTACTCTACTGAAATAATACCTTATACCATATTTGTATTTGAATCACATCCTACCATATTGGAAAACTGGTGTCTGATCTTATTGCCAGTGCAATCAATAACAGAATTATCATAGACTTCACTGGAAATAGCATCATCTGCTTGGATACTGTTATTTAGATACATGTACCTTGCTGTCTTTGTGCTACAACAAAATAATGCACCATACAAGGGTAAGACTGACTATTATGAGAAGGTATAAGTGACATTATATTTTATTTCTTTATTTATTATATGTTGATATTTACAGTATGTAATATAATACTGAGAAATGATTGACAGCAAGCCATACTAGGTAGTAACTTCAGGCCAAATTCTGTTCTCAGTTCAAACCCACTGAGGCCAATTCATTGATGTCAAAGTACTGCACAACTATAAATGACAGCAGCATCTGGCCCCTAAAGTCAATGTACAGGCAATCACACACACTAAAATTAAATGTTATCAGTTCTATAAATTTCAAATGCAGAGTACACTAGGATCTTTTGTGTCTAGCCTAACTCCCAATTCAAGGCAATGGAAAGAATGGTAATTGTCCTCAGTGGGAGAGGGTACACTGCTAAAGGAAAAATGTATTAAAACATTTTCAAACTGGAATTCTTAAAGTCAGGTGTCTGAATCCATAGTAAATAGAACTGGTTAGAAAAATTCAACTTAATTAGAAAAAATATTTTCTATTTAGCTCCAACACTTAAGTATCTAAATATAAATAACTGGATTTTACTTAGCAGTGCTGACCACTGATAGTTCCCACTGAGGTCAGTCTGAGCTGTGGGTGATTAACACCTCTAAAAATTGAGCTGTTTTTATGTAAGTGCCTAATTATGGATTTACAGTAGATGCCTGGCTTTAGGCACCCTGATTAAAAAAATGTGGCCCAAGCTTATCAATACAGGTTTGTTAATGTTACTTTTTTAATCATGTTATAGTTACATTTGAGGCCATCTAAAGTGTTTCAGTTACAAATTCCAGTGGCAATAATAGCTTTTGATTTGAAATAAGTATACATTTAGCACCCTTAAAAATAGACTGCCCTATCAGAAATTGTGGCCTTTCAAAGTTTTAATCAAAAGTCCATATCTTCAAGTCCATTCCCCCCAAGCTATAACACTTATTTCCAATGGCTCTGAAGGTAGTATAATATTATACCAAGCATTTGGTCATAAAAATAACTGATGATTACGGATGAATGTTACATATTAAAGTGAAATGGCAACTACTGTATATAGCAATTTCACTGCATTGTGAAATAAAAGTTGAAAGTTACAAAACAAGGCACAAAGTTATAGAATAACTTGTAATGTGTTATTCTACAACACTGCTGATACTGCAGGGGGACATCAGAACTAAGGGCCTGACCCAAGGCCTACGGGAAGTCAATGGAGTTTCCCCACTGACTTCAAAGGGCTTTAGATTGGGCCCTCTGGATCAAACCTGTCTTTATCTTAATTACACTGGCAGTCGCATAGATTTCACTAAGAGAAGTGACTTCAAAACAACTACTTGTATGTATAAAGCAGGTAGGATTTTGCCAATTCTATGTACCATATTGAATTACTGTAGATGAGATTTAGTAGTATAACATACCGTTTAGGAAACAATTCAGCACTTAGACACTATGGAACACTTATTACTAATATACTCCATATTATAATATGGAGTATATTGTAATATGGAGTATATTATAATATGGAGTCATGTATGAGACAACAGTCCATGTTTACATTGTAAGTGGAGAGAAATTATAAAATGGAAAAGTTTATTTAAATATTTTAACAAATTCACCAAAAGAAGTTACAATTCTCTCAAACTTTTATTTAATGAGTATGTGTATGCGTGTGTGCGCAAACACATTATTATTAAAAAGATTGTTTGCTTAGGTCATGAACATTATAGTTTTTTCGCTTTCAGACCTGACCATTCTGCTCTGGACCTGTTCCACCAGCACCTGTTGGGCACCTGTTGTTTTGAAAAACAAAAAAACTTCACTAACCACGTTCAATTTTTATTTGAAATACTACATCAGGAATTTTTTACCACTTCCAGTATAAAGACTTAAGCTTAAAATCTTGCTATGGTAGGTTGCCTTTGCACTCATTCAATGCCTGCCCTATGGCCCCTTTATGCTAGATAGTCTAGGTTCAAAGAGCCAATAGGACATATGTAGGTCCCCTTTCCCCCCCACTCAGGAAATACCCATTTTAGGAATCCTCTAGGCCAAGTACTGTCTCTACCAATATTGTGATCCCTCCTGCAGCAGCCCTACTATGAAGGAGGCATTCCAGATGGGATGGTGTACAGGGTGGTCACCCCGCGCTGGCCTAAAAGGGTTTAAAACAGCCCAGGAGAGGGCTTTGGCTGGAAAAAAGCAGCTCCCAGGCTAATTGGGAAGGCAGCCACAGCTGGGGCCAGACCCCATTAGGAGGCAGCTGGCCCTGATAAAAGTGCTGTTAGTTTAAAGCCCAGTCAGAGAGAAAGTCTCCTCTAGCTGTGGAGGAAGACAGGCCTGGCGGCTGGGGAGCTTGACAGGATACCTAGAGTGGAGCAGGGCTGGGAAAAGGCTAGAGGAGCTGGGGGGAATCTGGCTTGGAAACACACCAGGCTGCAGGGCCTAGGAGATGGCTAAAAAGGGGTACTGGAGTTGCAGGGATCAGCCCATGGATAGGTAAAAGCAGCCAGCCCCAAACCTCCTTGCCTATGATGAGTGGCTGTTACACTGCAGTCTGCCCCAGGGAGTTGGGGCTTGATGATGACTGGCATTAGCCTAGACTGAGGCAAGGTGGCGCTCAGCAGTTTGGGGGTTCCCCAGGGAGGGGAGACCCAGAGCTAGACTGTGGGGGTAGTGCCAGGGGGCAGCACCTCAGGCAAAGGGCATGGGGCCAGCAGACAGCAGGACATCGATCTGCAGAGGGTGTTCCGGAGGCCGGAAGAGCTGATTCCCTAGATGACCAGCATGAGGCATCGCAAGGGTGAGTCTTCCCCCTGCTACATGTGGACTTAAAGAGGAAGGGGCACATCAGCATGCAAGGGGGCATCACTGTGGAAGCCTTTCAGCCCAGCACTTCTGCACCCCTGCAATGGCCCATAAAGGGCCACTTCAACAGTGACGCAAGTTAGGACTGCCTTGTGGGCTGCCCAAGACTGTGCCAGGGTTGAGCTAATTCTCAGCTCTCCTGAAAGAGTGACTGCACAACCTAAGTCTTTGTGCCAACCCCACTACTGGTGCAGAGATAAATTGCTGTTTTCTGTTCATTCCCTTTGAAGCAGCTGCCACTGGGCACTGTCTCAAGACAAGATACTAGGCTAGATGCACCACTCGTCTGACCCAGTGTGGCCATACTAATGTTCTTATGCATTTGTCCCTTTGACTTCAGTGGGACTACTCATTCTGGTAAGCAATATGCTAGGTAGTAAATTGCACATCTGATCCCAACTTAACTCACAGAAATAGTCATGCCAGTATTCCTACTGACTTGCATACTTAACAATATAACCATATTTCATTTAAAAAAAAAAACCCACCACCCTGGAAATTAGGGCTGTGAGCAGGGTGTGGCATTCTGGGATTTTTTGTTTGTTTTGTTGTTGATAATAAAAAGCGAAAGTTAAAAGTGAGGCTGCTGTGACTGAAGTGCTGATGAAAGTCCCCCATAGCTAAGGTGACAGAGAGGCAGAGGGTAATGACCAGAAGGAAAGGTCAGTAGGAGGGGATCTTATAAACATTCCATTGTTTAAGCCTTAACTGAACCGTTGCTGAATTTTTCTCCATTTCAATTGCTGCCCTCCTCCTCCTTTTACTCCTCTCCCCTCTTCCATCCCTCTCCTATTGCTTCTTTTTCTTTCATCCTTCTGAGTTGTGCCGATGCCAGGGGAGAGGTCCAGAGCAGGAGGGAAGGTCCAGCAAGTCTGAAATAAAAAAAAAATTACAAAGAAAAGATAAAATGGGTTCAGAAATGAAGTTAAATAAAACAGCAATGTTTAATGCATTTTCCCTCTTCTGCTAAATGGCACATTTTTATGCAGTGAAAATAGTTCCTGCTTTAACTCTGTGGTTATGGTTAGTGTTACTAGATTCATTATTATTTAACCAAGTAGCAGGAATTTCTGAACCCATTTTACAATTTCTGCTGTGCTATGCCATACCATACTGCTTATTGTCTTAGGCCTCAATTCAAAAAAACATCCCACTTCAGGACAGAACTTAAGCTTTTTGCTCTAACTGCTGTCCTGAGTGAGAGCATTAGCACTTTTCTGCAAGCTTCTCTGCATAGGCAGGCCTTTGCATCCACTTGGAACCCTACTGATTATGTACTCACAAAGATGCAGCTTGCAGAAGGGAGCCTTATGACGTGTGATGGCAGAATTTGCCTCATATGTCATATTATTACCTAGCAGCTCACTCAGCAGTTATATGCTTTCATATACTGAAAATGCATTATGCCACAAGCTCCTTATATTCCAGTGACAAACATTCTGTTTGTAACTAATGTATGATATTAGATGTGTTAGCAATAGATATATAAGCATGTTGTTCACCCATGGTGCTTTAGGTGCAAAAAAGGGAGACAAGCCAGAGACTCCATGAATTCTACCAAGGACTTCATTATTGCCATGCTATTTTATGTAAGAGGTGTTCAGATACTACAGTGTCAATAGACAGTACAAAAATCTTAAGGTAGATATATAGAAACACTGTGAGGAATAAATATGAAGGCCAAGTGCCTCCTAATCTGGTGAAGTGTGTACCTGATATTGTAACTATACACCCTGCTACCTTTGGGAAATGGTTATTTGAATATTTTATACTGTGAGCTCCAACCTATGTCTCTTGAGTCTTATTAATCAATCATGTTTCTGACTTAAGGCAAACCATTTTAACAGGGCTGTACAGTACACAGGATGTGCCTTAATCTAGAATATGAATAACACTATGCTATTTTGGGAATTAAATCAGGACCATGTTTTGTACTTATTCATATGATACTGAACTATATATTTTACTAGCTTGATTCAGGTTTCCTCTTATAGTACTTTGGACTATACAGTATAATTTAAATTACATAATTATATAATGGGGATGACAGCTGAAAAGTGTGGCCAACTCAGGTATTTTACATAAATTTGCATTGCAGAATTCACAAAACTCTCCATAAATCCCAATCTACTTGCATAGCTTTATCACTCTTCCTAAATCATACAAAAAATGTTGCAGACACTCATACAGCAATAGCCAGATCTTTGCAATCAAACAGGACTCCATATTATCTATGAGCTACAATAGCTCGTTATTTTTCGTCACACTTCATCTTACTGCTGATGGATCTCACCGTGGTCTCTAATTGGATTCATTTCACACTGTATTGCAATAGATTATGACATCATACTATACTAGTTAGTGGTATTCATAGCAAGACCATTGTACCATGACAGCATGCAGGCTCTAGGTTCCGCCATTGGATACTGATCCAAATCTTCCACTTACCAATGGAAGATCATTGGTCAGTAATATTCTAGGAATTCATTTAAATAAGCAATTAATGATAACTAAGTCGAGAAGGTGAGGGGGATTTTTGCCACTTAATTTATCTACTCATAAATTTTAAAAATTGTGACTGCATATCAGTATATCCAAACTGCATATATCTGATTGTATTCCTCTCCCCACACTCTTTGTACTTTGCCTCTTTTCTCAGGCACCATGAGCTCCCTACAGGTGGACCCTTTGTATACATTATATGAAGTAAGTGTGCAGGCTCATGGGTGGTGAAACTTATTGCAATATAGGGGTCTTAAGTTATATGCGCTTCTGGGAAGGAACAATGAATGAAATCCTGACTTCACTGGGGCTAACTGGAGTTTAGCCATTGGCTATAGCTGGTCTGATTTTTTCCCCCCCCCCCCCCACGGAAATTTTTTTTTCCTCAAAATTTTCCACTCATGTATTTAAATTTTCACCACAAAACTCAAAACCCAAAATCATTCCAGTTTTTGGTCAAAATCTTTGGTCAAAAACTGAAATTTTCCACAGAAAGAAAATACTTTTTTTGCAAAAGATTTTTTTTAGTCAAAATTTCAGTTTTCAAAAGAGGGCTTTTCCAGGACTGTCCAGGGTATAAATACCATCACCTCTTCCAATCAGCAGGAAGAGTAGTGCCCCCTCCAACATCACCACTTTGTTCCAACTGCTTCTGCTCTTCCTTGCCCAATCCCTGTACACTTTCCCTCTCCTTCCCCTCTACTATCCAATTGTAAGAGGATTCTTTAAAGGGGCAACAATCCCTTTTCTTTTAGCTAGTCGGACAAGGAACCCAACACACAAAGCTTCAGTGAAAACAGTTTATAAGGACATTTTTCAGCTTTCCTTCCCACGGACTTAAACAGGGCTAGGATTTCAAGCAATATTTTTTTATTTATTTGTAAAGAACTCGGGTACAAATCCTGATGATAAGGCCCACTGTGTGCTATAATCAAATAAATAAATAAATAGCAGCTGCTACATTGAAGAATTATCCCGCATGGCAAAAATGAGATAGTAACACCAAAACTTAAGGGTAAATTTTCTTTTCAAAGGACATAACTTTCATTAATTGTTTATAAGATTTACACGTATACATTTAGAGGAGCCAGTCTTGCAGTTGTTCCATGCAGAACCCCCATTTTAATCAATGGAAGCTTTGTATGCAGAAGGAAAACAGAATCAATAGTGAGGAAAATGATTCTGCTCTCCCACTCCAGCCTTTTAAAAGATTGACCTGAATTTATCCAATTTACAGAATGGTGAAAACTGACCTCACTAGCAGCATTCCGAATTTAGGGGCTAAGCCTACTCCCAGTTAAAACAATGGGAATTTCAAAAGCAGAATTGGACCCAAAAGGTTGACACTTACAACATGATATAATCAAGCCCTTTCATAGGCACCTGAATGTAAGTGTTTTGTTTTTAATTGTACCTGTATGGTACCACATAGTATTATACAGCATGTACAGTGACTATTTGCACAGAGCACTTTTTCAGTGTTAAACAGCTTCCATCCTTTTAAATATTTAAGTAAAAAGGCTCTTTCAGTATTATAATTAGGCAGGAATTTCCTTCTTTTCTGTCATAAGAAGCTTTTTATTTTACAGTCTGGGTACTGGACAGCATTAGAAACATGATGCTCCACTTACTATATACCATGGGATTCGTAGTGCTGAATAGCCATAACTCCCACTAAGTTCACTGAGAGCTGCAGGTGCTCAACATCTCTTTGGATGAGGCTTTGTGTGATTGTCCAGGTATGTATAAAAAGCTTTGTCAAACTCACAAATTACTTTTTTCTAGATTTAATTCACCACTATTGCTGAGATAGAATGAATGCTTAGTATGATGCAAACATTTTAATATTTTGAATACTAAACAACTCTAATATCAAACAGCACAGTTAAAACAAATCAAAATGGCTTCCATGAGATTGGATTAATACATCCAAAACACTTGAAAGCAAAATAAAAACCACCTGTACGCAGGATGTCTTCAAAACATAATACTGCCACTCTGAGTTTACAAGTTCTCTTTTTCACTTGACATGTCAGCCACTGAATATCTATGTGAAGCTCTTAGATGAGAGCGAGACATCTTTGGCTTTGAGTGTCATCAATATGCTATGCTGCTCTACAGACCACATTCAGACTTGTTATAATCATGTAAAAATCCCACTAATATTTCACTTTGACCAATTATCTCCTTTTTCTTGACCTTACACTACAGACCCAGTGTCTGACCACAATAATGATCTAGAGGAAAGAAAATGGAATGTAATTCAACCAAATTAAGATTGCAGGAATATTTCTTGGTCACAGAAACATTCAGGGTATTTTTACATGGCAACTGGGAGTTAACCTCCCAGACATGGGAGACAGGCTTGTGCTAGCAGGCTGGAATTAACATGCTAAAAATAACAGTTTGGAGTTTGAGCTCTCAAGCCCACCTGATACCTGGGGCTTGGGAGCCTAAGACACAATGTCCATACTACTACTTTTAGCACAGTAGCTCAAGCCCTGTTAGTGTGATTCTGTGTGGAGATTTGCTCCTAGGTGTAGTGTGTGTAGGCATACCTCCAGAAGCCTGGGGCCTGCTTTTCACCAAACTGATTAATAGTATCAAGGTGCTATTAGATCCATGTTACTTCTTGATCCTCAGGTTGTACTGCCTTTATAATCTGTGGTTTGTCATGAGGCTGTGACCATTTTTTTCCCATGAGGTCCTCATTCTTGCTGAAGCAAAGTATCCCCTGTGCTTCTATAGCTGCACTGATTCACTGAAGTACAATTTAATGGAGGTAATAATAATTGAAGGTAGCCTAAATGACATCAGTTCTCCTATCATTTGGTAAAGACCCTCTCTGCAAAGCTCATTTAACCAGGACTCCACAAATTCTGGATAAAAGGCTCATGACTGGGCAGTGAGAGAAAAGAGCCCGAAGAGCACCATTTTATTTAGTATCATCCTCATGAAGAGGACTCCATCAGAATTAATCTTCAGGGTTCCACCTTTAAATCCTTCAGAGACTAGATTTGTGGCCAAATTATTATTTATAGCACAGCAACCCCTAGAAATATCAAACAGGCCAGGTCCCCCATTGATATGGCAGAATGGCTCTAAAATGAGTCTGATAACAGGGAGGACCAAGGGGTTACAATACCATCCATAGTGATTGATATAAAATGAAAATTGGACAGACTGACATATAGATAGAGAATACCACTGAGGGTCTGGCTTTCTGGCTGAATAACCTGATCCTCAGTGGAAATCTTGAGATCTATAATATAACCCACACAGATTTTAGCATATCCCAAGATTGGAGACCTCAGCCCCTGTCCCTGCTGCAATATGTACAAAACTCTCCAACCAGAGGAAACCACATGGACTAAAGGTTGCAGAGTTTTCTACTTAACTTTAGCCACTAATCAGCTTTTCACACTGAAGTATATGAACTGGAAGTGGGTAACCATACAGATACTATTCCTCTAAAAAGAAAAACGTTGGCATAATAACTATGTAAGCACGAATGGTTAATTGATTAGTTAAATATTTTACTAACTCTGTATCAGGATGAAATTACCTGTAATTATATGCATATATTTTAAATACATTTCAGGCTTTTACAGTGATAAAAAAAACTAATTGTATTAGTGCCTAGCAACCAGAAATTTGCTTAGTAATTTGAAAGGGCAATTTGATTATTTGTTTTAATTGCTGGTGCATGACTCATCGAGTCAGAAAATGACACTCAATTGTGCAAAAATAATACTTCCCAGAAAAGTGATCCAAAATCAAAGTCCAAGTGCTTCTTAAAGATTAAATTATTGAAATTAAAACTACATTTCTAAATGACAAGAAAATAATCATGAATTAAAATGATGCAGTCTTTTCAGCCGCATAGGAAAGATCAACAAAGCGGTGGAGGAGTTTGAAATACTACCTCAACCAATGAGATTTGTTTAAATGTTACTGTACAACATATCAGTTGAAAAAATAACTGAATGTATGCAGTGTTCAACAAAAGCACAAGTAGCATCTATAGTCACTCAAAGAAAAAATCAAAACAAATTAAAAACCACAACTTGAGCAACAATATTTTGAGTCTATATCTTTAACCTAACAAACCTATACAGCTGTCTAATGTCTTATACTATAATGCTGGGTTTTGCATCATCTCTAATTTGCAGTGTTCTTTTTTCTGGATCCTAATCTTGCAACCATTCACACATGTGAATAACTTCATGCACACAAGTTGTGTGATTGACTACTCACCCCTGGACTATTACTCCAGTGTGTTTGAAGGATTAGGCCTATGGTATTCTGAATAATTAGTTGTTTACAGATACACTAAGCAATAAAAAGGCATGATCATCCTTTATTTAAGATATCTGTTACACACTCTATTGAGTTTTTATATTTATTTTATATTTTATAGACCATAACCAAGAAGTTATGGTCTATAAAATATCTCTCTCCAAATTTTCCTCACTTTTTTTTACTATACAACATCCTCACTCCTTCCCTTTCTTTCTCATCTATTTGTGCTCTTTTTCATGTTCTCACTGATTTTAATATATTCCTGTTCTGAACGCTACTTCTGCCATAAGTCTCTTCATGCTCAATTCTGCAGGGTTGGACTTTCTTAAAGGAAAACTGAGCCTATTTTCCTCTGCCTTATCAACAAGGAAGTTTGTAGAGAAATAAACACTTGCCCCCATGAATACACTCTGAAAAGTATTTTTAAGAGTTATAGTTGGCTTTCTGAATCTAGCTCTGGACATTGGTTGGAAAGGCATGCTATTTATGTCACCTACAGTGTTGGAGCCTAAAAGAAAAATTTGGAAACTAGCTAACAGAGTGATTGTGCAAAAGAATTTCAGCAGATACACAAATTGGTGTCATAATGTTCATGTCCATTTACTTAGATATTCTTTTGTTTTTTATGATAGACTTGTGTTGAAGAAGGCTATACACTGGGTTACAATCTATTCCATTGGAGTCCCACTTCACAAAGACACAGATGACTCTGTTTTTCATTAGCAAACAGGCCACTTTCAATCTGGTAAAAAATAAGAAGGACTCAACTATGTCCTTGGGCAGTGTAAATGCCAATGAGGTCAATGGGAATTATATAGGAGAGCAGAATCAGGCACTTAAATATCTTGCACAGTTTATACATAGTGTTAGGTTGTTTATCTTGTGAACTTTGTGATGGTTGGCCTGAGTTAAATGGGAGAAAAATTGCTTTAAGACAGACCAGCTTGTTAATGACTGATAGGAAGTACTGTTTTTAGGATAATGACTAAGAACAAAGACTAGGAAATAAGTACCTTGAGAAGAAACTGTAATTAGAGACATTGTTTTAAAAAGTAACTAGCAAACTTTCATTTTCATGCTAAACAGAAGGAAGCTATTAGGATAATACATACTGGCCAATACATTATCCAAAGAGCCTTGGTGGTATGCACAGAAAGAAAGGTAGAATGGAAAACGCCTAGATACGGGAAATTAAAGAGTTGTTTGAAGAAACTTCCCCAGTGTTGGGATATGGGGAAAGGATTATTTGCTTCTATCATCCATTATTTACTCGTATCATCCAGCCCTGGGATGGCTAATATCCTGTTTATTGCTTATTTATGACTCAATGCTCATCTGATGTTGAGGGCACCCAGAATCCTGTAAAGTCAGGCTGTTCACTAGTCAGATTTTCATTCAGTAGGTACTGTACATTTATTATTTGGGTGAAAAACAAAACAACAATTGCATTCCAATGTTTTCAGTTTACAACTTTCTGTAAGGGCAGATTAACTCTTTCAGCTCCCTTTAAATATCGGAAGACAGATTTAAAATATAAAGTAGATAATATTCAAGCCTGGACATGTACCACTTGCAGAAGTTAAAATTACCATGGTAGTAGCAGTATTTCCCATTATAAACATAGAGAATGCAGCAAATATTGTGGCAAAGGTAATAACACAGTTAATCAGATATCCATTTTTAAATTGTTCTAGTTTATTATTTATAAAATATGATATCTTGAAAATAACTGAACAATTGCTAGTCTTGTACAGTATTTACATTGGGGGCTTTCCAAGCATGAATGCAAATTCACACACAAAGTTCTGTTTTCAATAGCATTAAATTATGACATAAAACATCAGTAGCATAGAAATTTCAAGTTCAGCCTGATACAGCATTTTCAATTAAGTTGTACTGTGCATAGATGTTGCATCATGTACAGAGCCAAACACTGTTCTCCTTACAGAAGTAAGCCCCTTGGCCCATGTTGTTAAAAGTGAAGATGCTGTTTTGTGCATACCCAAGTTGTACATGCAAAATATTCAATACAA
Organism: Dermatemys mawii; assembly: GCA_007922305.1. Taxonomy (NCBI): domain Eukaryota; kingdom Metazoa; phylum Chordata; order Testudines; family Dermatemydidae; genus Dermatemys; species Dermatemys mawii. The sequence continues at coordinate 80,415,540 of ML677334.1, read as the reverse complement.
CCTCAGCCTGTGCACATGAAAGGTATGTGTGCACATCAATTCCTAACTTGTGCACATGCAATGCATATTTTGTACGCTCCACTTGGGTGGGTGTCCATAACAGTGCACTTCTAAAACTTTTTATCATGGATTTCAAGGAAGGATTAAGTGACGAGGATTTTACTCACAGTCTGCAACTATCTGTACAAATTACTGATATATCATACTTGCCCATAAAAATAGACAAGTTATGGGCCAAAGGAATGTCAGTCCAGACATTACTTGTCTGATTTATTTGTTTAAACACCTTAGCAATAATAAGAATTCTGGGTTTATTGTCCATTCTCCTTAACTTTATAAAAAAACTGAAAAAAATATAATTTAAAACTAGGTGGGAAAGTAGTGCAGAGCATGCTGGTCACTATTTTGTACTCACAGATTTTTTCCAATCAGAATTATGAAAATATAAATAGGCTTAGCAGAATTCAATTTTTAATATAACTCCAATAAATAACAGCATCATTTATTTTTAGGTTTTTTAAATTTTTTATTGATTTAAATTTTTTACAGTTGCAAGAAATTATGGGAGGGCCAAACAATGGAGAGCTCAGGCAATAATTATTTAATGACAGTAGAGTTGAAGTTTTATAACTATTAAAACACAAATTGTATATTTTGAAATGTTACTGACAAAGTGAAGGTCTGGAACTTCTTAAAATGTGGATTATTGACCCAGTGGATTGTAACTACTCCAGAAAAGGTACTATAATCTATCATCTAAATATCTAGATAGTGACTTTTTGAAAGATGGATTATTGACCTAATGGCAAATTAAATCTATGTGTTAGATTTTTTTAATCCCATTGTTGTTGTAAAAACCCACCAGCTATGTATAATAGTTACTTTTCCACATCAGATAAGTACAATTTATTGGGTTTTGTTTCACACCATATCCAACAGAATGAGTGCACATTACAGACTTTGGATAAAAAACTTTTCAGTTTAAAAGAGCAAAATATTTGCAAGCTCCAAGAATGTAAATATGTGTTTGAAGTTTCTAATTTCCAAATGCATTTGTATTCCTACAAATGAAAAATAGGCAAAAAAGTTTCGCTTTACATCAGGAAAGAAAAAAGGATTTCCTAAAAGACACTTTCTTTTCAATGCTTAAATGCAGAGCAATTTTTTTATGACCCAAGTTTTAAAAACCCTGAAATCTTTTTAGAGATAATACACTAAACAGCATCATCACGATAAAGCAAACCAAACAGACCACTGCAGATCCAAGTATTTGACACCTCAGCTTTAATAAAATACTCAGCTCTATCTCTTTCTGGAAAAAATGCCAGTTGGAAAAATCTTTCAAAATCATATTTCAGTGCACCAATATCCTGTCTCTAAATCAGGAACAGTTTAGGTCCTGTTAAAGCAAAGTAACAGTTGCTTCCCTAATCTTGAACTCTCAGTGACCGTCACGGAAAGTAACTGTTTCCTATTCCCTGGCAGACAGTAGCATTAATAATCACCAAAACAAAAGGAAACACCTCAAAATATGCGTCTGCTCACACTTAATCGCCATCCCAATCAGCTAAACCTGACAGAGACGACCTGCTTTCTGCCTTGATTATTCCTTGTTAATAAGAGCAGTAGGAATTGGAAATGTGGGGGTTGCTATCCTTATGGATTTGGAATATGTGTCAAGCTCATATGGCAGTGAGCCAGTCTCTCTGAGGGATTGCTGCTACTGTTTCTCTCACAGCCACCTAAGATTTTCTAATGGGCATTTTTTTTAACACACACAAACCCCTTCTTATTCACAATCCAGTCCCGTTATTTTTAAGCCCTAGAAACGGCCCTGCTCAGAACTTGCATCTCCCCGTTCCATCAGCTTTGTCAGCTGGCTACCCGCATGCCGAGGATAGTACATAAACTATCACACGCATCTTAACCGACCTGGGCTCAATTAGCGATCGAGAGGCAGACAATGTAGTTTCGTCTTCATTTCATTGAGGACACATATTTAGCTGGGGACTGAGATATTTTTGTTATTAATAATAATTATTCTCGTAACGTAATTTACAAAGAGTGGAAACGCCTACAAGGAGATGAAGTACCTGCACTGGGGAGATGTTCAGTTGTTCACTTCATCTTCCGTTGACAAGGAAACCAAACCGCACTTCATTCTCCAGGAAAACCTTCCACTGCCATCATTTTAAAATGTATTTATTTGTGTATATGTGCATATCTATCATCATCATCCTGATAATCACCATAATAAAATTATCTCGGTAAAAGAATAAAAAAGTCAAATGTGCAAAAGTAACGATCATTGCTTTGGCTTTTTGTTTTTTAAGGAGAAAAAGTATTTAAAAAGGATCAACTCTTAACAAGCTGCAAGAAAAGTTTCACGTTATAAACGGGCATCAAAGAAAAAGAAGAAAAAAAAACTGCTGATTGCACCGAGTGTCAAAAAAGGAAACAACAACCAAAAATAATAAAATTAACATCTTGCTCAGTGGCCTGCACCAGTATTGCAAGATCACAAACTCTTTGTAAACACTGCTGTAAAATGCATTTGCAATTCATATCTATATACCAAAAATTGTTAAAAAAACATCAAAACAACATCTGGAAAAATCCTCTGCAAAAGAGTTAGAAACATGCCCTTTTTTTCCTCATCTTTGTTAAAAAACGCATATTTCACATTGCTTTCTTTTCTCTTGCCATAACAAAACCAGTTGCATATCTAGCTCTAGAGATAGTAAACGTATATCTGTTGTTGCTGGACTGGCAAGTCTTAATTTCATTGCATTGCTCAATTCCCAGTGACTCCCAGCCCCAGCAGCACCTTTTGCTCACAGTTTAGTAACCATCGCATGCTAAGAAGAAGAAAAAAACAAAACAAAACAAAAAAAAAAACTTGTCATCAGCAAAAGGATCAAATCCCTTGAAACAATAATCAAAGAGGAAGAAAAAAAGAAGAAAAGCAAAAAAAAAGGAAGAAAAAAACAGGACAAAAAAAGGAGGACAAGAATGTCAGCGGAAAGGTACTCACCGAGCGGGAGTAAAAGAGAGGAATAAAAATGAGTTACTATAAAATACAGTATGGCGGTGGAAGAAGGAATGAGGCGCTTTCCCCCCCCCTCCCCTCCTCTCTAGTCTCTGCCTCAGGCAGCTGACACGTGACTCGTAGCCAGGCTGACTCGCCGGCAGGGGGAAGGAGTTCGCCCCGCTGGAGCAGCCCAACTCACTCACACGGCGGCGGCGGCGGCAGCAGCGGGCGGCCGGAGCCCGCAAGCCAGGGGCAGGAGCTGGGGTCTGAGCAGCCGGCGCGGCGGCGGCGCGAGCCGAGCAGGTGCCTCTCGCCCCGGCTCCACGCGCGGCGCGCGCGCGCGCGCGCACACACACACACACACACACACGGGCAGGGGCGAGAGGCAGAGGGGAGTTGAACGCCGATGCCGCGCGAGCGGGAGCAGCTGCTGCGTGTGTGTGTGTGTCGGTGCTGCCACAACTTGCTGCCTCCTCACTTCAAAGTTCTTGCTGCTGCTGCCAGTGCAGCCAAATGAAGGGTTTTACCTTCTCCATAAATAGTCCCCTACTCTGGGTTGCGGATGGGGCTGGCTAGCCTGGGTGGCAGGTGGCAGCGCAAGCCAGCGCGTCTCGCGTCTCCTGCCGCTGCACGGGGACCAGGGCTGAGGGATCCGGCGCTGTACGTTGTACTGGGGCTGGATCTGCTCCGTCCGAGCGCAAACCCGGAGCAATGCTTGTCCAGCGCGCGCTGGGGCAGCACCTGATGTGTTTGCAGCTGGACGGGAACTACAAAGTGCCGAGAGACAAGTCCATTGTTTCGCTGCTTTTGTTTTGCTTCCCTGGCCTCTGCTCGGAGTTTACGCTGCTCTTGGTGCGGCGGGGCCGTTGCTTTTAATAACCAAGTTTTGGCAGAGGCTTAAGTCGCACAAGCGCCTCCAGAAAGGCTGCTCTTGGGCGAGCGCTTTGCAGGCGGCGTGTGCGAGCCAGAGAAGCAGCAATGCATCGTCACGCAGGACCGCCAGTTCCTCGGCAGGTTAACTCTTTCAGCCTGTCCTTCTCCACCAGCCGTCCTAGCTCATGTTTAACGGCAGCCTGTGTTACCCAGAGGGGTCATTTGCAGTCATCAGGGACTGCAAATGACCCCTCTGGGTAACAGAGTCATCACCTGCACCTGCATCATCTGCAGTCATCACCCTGCACCTCTCACTTGCCTGAGGTTTGGTATGAATGAAGGGCGCCCCAAATCAGTCAAGAGCAGTTTACACAGGGTATTCTGGACTGGGCAGCCCCATTATAAACTAAGCAAGAAGTATCCCAGGCATCAGTCACCATTATTACTGTGTGAGAGCTGTGTAGGTTTGGTTTGGTTTGGTTTTTAAACTCAGACTTTAAAGCCAGAAAGGACCATCATGATAATCTAGTCTGACCTTCTGCACATCACAGGTCACAAAACATCACCCCCACCCACCTGTAATACACTCATAACCTGTTGCTCAAGTCCTCAAAGCTTGATTTAAAGACTTTAAGTTACAGAAAATCCACCATTTATTTTGGTTCAAACCAGCAAGTGGCCTGTGCTCCATGCTGCAGAGGACGGAGAAAACCCCTGTCTCTGTCAACCTGACCCAGGGGGACATTCCTTCCCCACCCCAAATATGGTGATCAGTTAGACCCTGTACATGTGAGCAAGACCCACCAGCCGGACGCCTGGGAAAGAATTCCCTGTAGTGACTCAGAACCATCCCCATCTGGTGTCCTATCTCTGGCTTTTGCAGATATTTACTAACAGCAATCATGAATGAATTGTGTGCTGTTGTAGGCACTATAGTGAGTCTCATCATATTGTCCCCCTCAGGACTGGCACCAGCTTTTTTGCCTCCCTATGCGGCAAAGAAAAAAAAATAACTGCCGGCAGCGAAATCGGTGAGGAGCAGTTGCTGCCGAAATGCCACCAACGGCAGAAGACGCTTTGAGCTGCTGCGGAGGCCGCCAATACGCCACCTCCCAATTCCTGCCAGCTAGTGCCGGCCCTGGTCCCCCCCTCAAATAAATTTATCAAGCTCAGTCTTGGAACAAGTTATATTTTTTTATCTGCATTCTCCCTTTGGAAGGCTGTTCCAAAACTTCACTCTTCTGATAGAAACTGATATCTAATTTCAATTTGCCTTTAACTTAAATAACTCCTCTACCTCCTTGGTGTTCATCCCTTTGATATATTTGTAGAGAGCAATCATATCTCCTCTCAGCCTTCATTGGGTTAGGCTAAACAAACCAACCTCCTTAAGTCTCTTCGCATAAGATAGGTTCTCCATTCTTCTGATCATCATTCTCCGAATTTGTTCGTTTGAATTCATCTTTCTTAAACAAGGGAGACCAGAACTGTATGCAGTATTCCAAATCAGGTCTCACCAGTGCCTTGTACAATGCTACTTACACTTCCCTGTCTCCACTGGAAATACCTTGCCTGATACAGCCTAAGATTGTATTAGTTGTTTTCATGGACACATTGCATTTTTCAATAATCCACCTCAGTTTTAATTCCCCTGTCCTTATTAACAAACATTACAGTTGCACATAGAAGTCTGCTGGGACTAGGCTTAGTTTTTTCTGGAACTAAAGTTAGAAATAGGACCTTCTTGGAACAGGATTGTCAAGCCCACATCACTATCCAGCCAAACCATCTCATTAGCAAATTCTATGTCTTAAACATTCTGGCTCAAAGTTAGTGGGCCAGAAAACATTTGTAATTTCATAAACAATGAAAAAAATATTTAAAACTAACAATAATATCACTGAATATTTACTGAATGAGGTTGAAGCCTTATTGTTTACACAGAAAGAGGAGAAATAATGAGACACTGGTGTGAAATAAATTCATTTAAGACTATAAATCCCTCTGTTAACAAGGAATGTAAGTGGACTTTTCCCCTCTTTTACTACCTCGCTCCTTTTCTGACCCCTCATTCTCCCACTCCACACCCTTTGGTATTTCTTAGCTGTAGTCAGTTAAAGACGGAGCTGTCATATTTGTCAACTATTTTTTTCTCTTAAACAGAATAAAGCATTGAAAAACGCATCTCCCCTCACAATCTTTCTTTGCTATTGTGTTGGATCCATTCAGTGAGAGAGGAATTGCTACAGCTGTTCTGTTGGCACAAAAGCAGTTCTGCCCTTCCTACTAATCTGTGTAGATTTAATTTGAGCCTTTGACATTTCAGGAAGAATTTTTGAAAACATTCTATTTAGTCATTTAAGCATACTGCACATAGACAAACCTCTTAGCAAATCAGGATACAGAAGCTACAGTGAGCATATTACTCAATAAAATGATGATCCTGTGCAGTAACATGCTGTCCTGATGAATAAAAGATTGATGACATCATCCCACCTTCCTCTCCTCTTTCCCCCAGTTTCTCCTATTCAAGTGTAAATCACTCCAATTTCTTTCCTTCCATCCTTGTATCTGTCCCCTAGACTTCTTGGCAAACAAATAAACTTTCCCTTTCTATTTCTTCCCTTCTCTCTACCCACTTTAAAATCCCAGATCTCCATAAGAAATGAGAAGAAAGAATAAAGGCTGGAGGTTAAAAAAATGTAAAATAAAATACTTGTTCCTTTTTGTTGCTTTATTTTTATATTGTGTGTTGGATTTGTTCTGTCCTTTCTCACTGCTTCCAGCAACTCTTTACAACTGAATTGGGTTCTCAGCAGCATGGTGTTACAGGGGGTGGGGGAGTCCAGTTTTTACACACACACCCACTTTTTGGAATTTACAGTGATTTTTAGCCAGCCAGTAGATCAGAAGGTTTATTTGAGATGACAAGAACACAATTTAACTTAGAGCTTGTTAGTACTAACAGGACCCCTTAGTCAGGCCCTTTTGGGGGGCAGGGAGATAAGACCCCAAATCCGGGCTCCCTCCTCTTCCCCAGCCAGCTTTTACTTCCCTTTAAAACCCTGCCACCGTCTTCCCCCTGCTTTGTTCACTTCCCGGGCTCTAGGTGTCATCTTCCCTCCCCCTTTTTATCTTAGGTTACAGCTTCAGGTATTCCCTCCAGAGAAACCTCCCTCCTCCCTGCTTGTAACATGGCTGTGCATCTCAGAATTCAGAGGTAGGTATAAAATGGAAAAAAATATTAAGGGATCCTTATGAATATAGAAAACCTCCAGGAAACAAAAACTGGTTTATATTGTAACTAACTAATCAACCACAAACTATCAAAAGCCTAGAGATTCAGCATGTATAAGAGATTTTTTCTTGATGCAAACATTAAATTCTCATTAGTATCAGGCACTGCATGAAGGACTATGACTGAACAGATTTAAGGACTAAGGTCCCAATCCTGCATATTTATGCAGTGTTGAACTTCAAGTAAGTGTATTGTCCCAGTGACTTCCTGTTTGCAGGATCAAGGCCTAAATTAGAATGCCCTTCTTTCTCCCATTTCCACCATTTTTTTAAGCAGACATTTGAATATATATTTCTTTCTATACAAATGAGGAAAAAATAAATTCTTTCATGTAAGAGTATATATAAATTGTCCAAGAAGCCATTATATATCTCACTGGTAAATCTGGATCACAAACACATATTTAGGAATTTGTTTAGAGTACATATTTTTGAAATACACATTTTATATATTGTAGTACACATTATCAGATGGACTACAAGATCTTGGATATCATGTGAATATGTGTTTTGTGCCCTATCCTCATTTTGCAATGGCATATTTATTTAAATCACTGTAACTGAGCCAAAAAGTCTTTATGATACATCGTATGATCATCGTGTAGGCTCTGTACTTGAACACTTTTAAAAAATGTTATTATTAAGGGATGATTTAATGGCTTAGGGACATTGTTGTGCACTCTTCTATGGGAGAGCAAGCTCAGAAATTATAGCAAAACTTTCACTTTTCAGTTTGGCCAACGTTGTGAGCAGTGAGAAAATGAACTTTCGAGTCTCCAATGACTTGACCCTGCAGCAGTTTAGAGGAGAGTTAGGAAACAGTGGCACTGATCCACTTTTCTACTAATAATCCAAGAAGGTGAAGTAAACTGTAGGGAATGAATTCTATGGGTGGTCTGGTTAGAATACTGCCAGCATGAGGCATTGAGCAACAGGTTGACAGAGATACTGTTTTCTTGAAATCTTAGGAAACATGTCTGTATCAGTGACCGGTCCTCTTGACTACCCCGCTGTCAGTTTCTCCTAAGAGCAGTTCTTAAGAATACTCATGTAAGCCATTACTTTTGGACCAACAGGATACTGAGTGCTCCTGAAAAGCATGCAGAGCACAGTGAGAGCTTGGTGCTCATCACCTACACAGAGATGTTATAGTTTGGTATGGAGAAATGAGTACAGTGCTCAACAATGTGAGTAGTCTGTACACCTGCAGTGAATACCCAGTTGGAAGAGAAGGATTAGGGTCATTACTGAAGTAATGGCCAGGGCATAGGTATCTAAATACAATTCACTGCAAGCAAATATTGTGCTATTTCTAGGATTTTCATTGACTTCTCTGAACCAGTCATAGAGCCCCACTGAAGTATGATAAAAGCTGCACTTAAAAGTAACGACATGCCTAAGCACTTACACACCTTGCCTTGGCCACTGACACAGAAATACTTCTAAAGGGTCCCATGAAATACTATTTCTCATAATCAGCTGCTCAGTGCTTTGTAACAAATGTTTTTGTAAACCAACTCAATTATACTATGCTCAGTAGTCCTACTATTGACTCAGTACAATCTCTCACAATCTTTATATGTACCCCCGCAAGATCAAGCCCCCCATTTGGGTATAGAAATAAGTGAATTTAAAGATTGCCACTAAGCCCATAGTCTGTATTGAATGGATTGCATTTAAGACTCTGTGCTCTGCCTGTGGTCTACTGTGTATTCACCCTGCCATAACAACTCTTCCCCGTTCCTGCTGATGCTACTATGAGTGAGTGGCTAGAGGTTTACTCAGTTTGTTCAGCACTGTGCACATTATTTTTAAATATGCAGCAGCTTCTCTGCACTGGTGCTGAGCGCCAAGCCACCCCATTAGCAATTTGGTTTTCAACATTTTGGTGAGCATTACTCAGTATCTTGCAGGACTGAGCCCTAGATGGCAAAACATTGTCTAGCACCCCTTGTATGCAGGCAGGGGTTACAGATTTTAAAAAAATATATCTCATTTCAGACACAGATTTTAGGCCCGATCCTGTCTTAATTGGTAACTTGGCATATCCAATGACTATATGACTAGTCAGCATAGCTAGAGTGCTGCAAGATCGACCAGTATGACTTTCACAGCAAAGATTGAGGATTGAGAATTGACTAAATTGACAATAAATAAAAAAATAAAAAAGAATTACCTAAGTGAAACGCTTATAATTACACTTGTGAGCCAACATTTGAAGGACAAGAAATAACAGGCTTCTCAGAGCTCTGAAAAATACAATTTTGAAAGCATGAATACATTTCTGAGTTATGTGAGTGTAAGATCATTACAAAAATATCTATTTTTTTGTGTGTGTTTTGGTTTGGTTTCGTTTGAATGCTGTAGCTTAGAGACTGCCAAACTCATTTATTTCACATTTTAAATAATTCTAATTGAAAGATGACAGTGCTTCCTGAAACATTACTAAAGTCTAAAAAACTAAAAATGTTAGGCATCTTCTTGGCTTTTTCACTCTTCCCTTTTACCACTATCTCTTTCACATTAGTCTCCTTTTCTAAGATCTTCATTCTGTTTTTCTTCCTTTTCCAGTTCTCTTTATGTTCACAGAATGTTTAGCACTCTTTCCCCTCCTACTTTCTTTCCAATGCTTTTTAAAGATGCTATATTTTTATATACTGTGAGACTAGCTCACTTCTTCTATCATCTCCCTTTCAACTGAAACTTCCAAGAGCACAAGGTAGATTAAAAAATCCAGTAAGAAGTGACAGAAGGAGTAAAAGCAATAGGTAACTCTACTGTAAAGTAGGGCAAATGAAATATATGAATGCTGTACCTACAATATGAGTAAACTGAATAAAAACATTTTAATAAAATCTTCAGTACCCTTTTTTCACTTTTAACTCATGTTGTTGGGGAGAGGGAAGGGAAGTGTTATGTCCTGAAGGCTTTTTGCTTTCATTCTTTTTTACTACTTGAATATTGTGACCTTTAAGGTGATCACATTGCAATCAAAGTACATAGTATACAACATGCTTTATTAAAATTGTATATTGTACATATTCCCACATTTGACTTCATACTGTATATAATCTTATAACAAACCAAACGTGACAAGTAACATCTATATTTAAAAAAATAAAAAAAAATCAACTCTTTTTAAGCCCCAAGAAAAAAGCATATACCCCAGTAGTTTATTAATATTGTTGCAAGTGTCCTCCTGTCTTCAAAACAGTTGTTTTTTTGCTGTTTTAAATTGTTTTCTACATGGAAGAGTTAATTAAATAAAATTAATAAAGGTGGCATGGTGGGGGGATTTTTGCAATAAATAAGTCTGTGCACAGTGTGAGATGTAGCTGCATGTGACAAAATTCACTGATCTGAACCATCTGGTATTATGCAATAATTTTCTACCTGACAATTTCTCTATGTAAAGATAGTTCAAAACATGCTATTTTTTTTCAAGCAAGAGGTATCTGATGGCTTTATGGTTGAAGCTGTAAAAACATGAAGACATTGAGAGAGACACAGTAAACCATTCAAAGGGACCCAGAGAGAAAGAGAGAGAGACAGTAGAGCATTCAAAGGGCCAGTCAGGCATAGAATGTGAGAGTGCATGTGACGGGCTCGAGACTAGTTCAAGAGAGAGCACATCTGTGAGTCTACAAGACCAGAAAGAATAAAAGCTCAACTGAAGATTTTTTTTCTAAAATATATTCTCTAGTTCAAACAAGAATTAATTCAGGGAAGTCCTATGGCCTGTGTTATACAGGAGGTCAGGCTGGATGATCACAATTGTCCCTGCTGGCCTTGCAATCTATAAATCTGTAAGGAGTCTTGAGACATAAGTGAAAGGACTCTGAAAGAGGGAGAGAGAATGTGTTCAGTCCTCTGAAAATCAAATTCCAGGGATTCAAGTTGGACACCCTGAAAATGAGGAACACACTCTTAGTGACCACCTGTGAAAGGTTTTGCTTAAATGACTGCCTAACATCACATAGGAACTTTGTGGCAGAGGCAGGGACAAAAATCTAATTTTCTCCAGCATAGCATTCAACTGACCTCCTTTCATTTCCTGTAGTTCCCTGCCTCATTCACTACACATCTTTCAACTTCTCTAACAAATGAAATAGGGGCCCTACATGCAGCAGCCTCCTTCGCTACATACCCTTCATCCGCAAAACACTGTGAATTCTGTGCACTGAATGAACCAGGGATCCTATGGGGAAAAATATCAGGAGATCAAGTAATTAAAGACTGTCTCATAATTCATACGAACAAGGAACCTAAATTAAAGTTGCACAGGGAATTTGAATTCTGGCATTTCCTAACTTTTGAGAGTTTGAATTTGCAACCCCAATGTTCTTTTAACATTTGGGTGCGTGTGAGTGTGTATACGTCTGTATTAGGTACAGTCATTCATACACATGCATGCATACCTTGTATATAAACACAGATTTATTTTTCTTCTAGCTCTCCATTCTAAATGTTGGCAAGCGTCAATCTTGCTTAAGTTTATGATATCTGACATGATCACAGCCTACGGCAGTATGGCTGCAGGGAGTGGATGTTTTAATATTTTGTTTAATTCATCTCAAGAGAAACGGGAACACACAGAACAAGGCAAAGCACCAGGTCTAGACCAGTGGGCAAAACAAACAAACAGAAAGTCTTTTAAAGTAAAATAATATTATTATATAATTTAACATAATTATACAATTTTATCTTTTATTTTTGGAAAATATAATTTGTAACTGGAAGATTGAAAAGATAGATGCCTGGGTCTGATCACGGCTTCCCCAGAATAAATCCCAAAGTATTTCCACTGACATGAGTGGAGTTACTCTATAATTATGCTAGTTGAGATTAGAATCTGCCTCCTATACTTCAGAATGTACATGACCTTGGTGAGTAACATCTTATAAGTCATCTCTTCTCTTTGTACTAAACATCACATTTCCTTTCATAGAATCATAGAAGATTAGGGTTGGAAGAGACCTCAGGCGGTCATCTAGTCCAATCCCCTGCTCAAAGCAGGACCAACACTAACTAAATCATCCCAGCCAGAGCTTTGTCAAGACAGGTCTTAAAAACCTCTAAGGAAGGAGATTCCACCACCTCCTTAGGTAACCCATTCCAGAGCTTCACCACTCTCCTAGTGAAATAATGTTTCCAAGATCTCTCCTACCGCAATTTGAGACCATTGCTCCTTGTTCTGTCATCTGCCACCATTGAGAACACCCTAGCTCCATCCTCTTTGGAATCCCCTTTCAGGTAGTTGAAGTAGTATCAAATCCCCCCTCACTCTTCTCTTCTGCAAACTAGATAACCCCAGTTGCCTCAGCCTCTCCTCGTAAGTCTTGTGCCTCAGCCCCCTAATCATTTTTGTTTCCCTCTGCTGGATGTCTCCAATTTGTTCACATCCTTCTGTATTGTGGGGACCAAAACTGGACACAGTACTCAAGGTGTGGCCTCACCATTGCTGAATAGAGGGGAATAATCACTTCCCTCAATCTGCTGGCAATGCTCCTACTAATATAGCCCAATATGCCATTGGTCTTCTTGCAACAAGGGCATGCTGCTGAATGATATCCAGCTTCTCGTCCACTGTGATTCCCAGGTCCTTTTCTGTAGAATTGTTGCTAAGCCAGTTGGTCCCTAGCCTGTAGCAGTACGTGGGATTCTTCCATCCTAAGTGCAGGACTCTGCACTTGTCCTTGTTGAACCTCACCAGATTTCTTTTGGCCCAATCCTCCAATTTTTCTAGGTCACTCTGGACCCTATCCCTACCCCCAGATTACTGTCATCTGCGAACTTGCTGAGGGTTCAGTTCATTCCATCATCCAGATCATTAATAAAGTTGTTGAACAAAACCGGCCCCAGGACCAACTCCTAGGGCACTTGCTTGATACCAGCTGCCAACTAGACATCAAGCCATTGATTACTATCCAGTGAGCCTGACAATCTAGCCAGCTTTTTATCCACCGTATAGCCTGTTCATCCAATCCATACTTAACTTGCTGGCAAGAATATGGTAGGAAACCGTATATAAAGCTTTGTTATAGTCAAGATATATCACGTCCACCTCTGTCCCCATATCCACAGAGCCACTTATCTCATCATAGAAGGCAATCAGATTGGTCAGGCAAGACTTGCCCTTGGTGAATCCATGTTGACTGTTCCTGATCACCTTCTTCTTCTCCAAGTGCTTCAAAATGGATTCCTTGAGGACCTGTTCCATGATTTTGTCAGGGACTGAAGTGAGACTGACCCATCTGTCATTCCCTGGGTTCTCTTTCTTCCCTTTTTAAAATATAGACACTGTATTTGCTTTTTTCCAGTCATCCGGGACCACCCCCAATTGCCACGAGTTTTCAAAGATAATGACTAATGTCTCTGCAATCACATCACCCAACTCCCTCAGCACCCTTGGATGTATTATATCTGGACCCATAGACTTGTGCTTGTCCAGCTTTTCTAGATAGTCCTTAACCTATTCTTTCACCACTGAGGGCTGCTCACCTCCTCCCCATACTGTGCTGCGCAGCGCAGCAGTCTGGGAGCTGACCTTGTCTGTCAAGACCGAGGCCAAAAACGCATTGAGTACTTCAGCTTTCTCCACATCATCTGCCACTATGTTGCCTCCCGCATTCAGTAAGGGTCCCACACTTTCCCTGACCTTCTTCTTATTGCTAACATACCCGAGGAACCCCTTCTATTTACCTTTCACATCCCTTGCTAGCTGTAACTCCATTGGTGCCTTGGCCTTCCTGATTACACTGCTGCACGCTCTAGCATTATTTTTTATACTCCTCCCTAGTCACTTGTCCAAATTTCCACTTCTTGTAAGCTTCCTTTTTGAGTTTAAGCTCATGAAGATTTCACTGTTAAGCTAAGCTGGTCGTCTACCATATTTGTTATTCTTTCTGCACAAAGGGATGGTTTGTTCCTGCACCCTCAATAAGGCGTCTTTAAAATATAGCCAGTACTCCTGGATGCCTTTCCCTCATATTAGCCTCCCAGGACATCCTGCCCATCCCTAAGGGAGTCTAAACCTGCTTTTCTGAAGCCCAGAGTACATAATTTGCTACTCTCCTTTCTTCCTTTTGTCAGGATCCTGAACTCAACCATCTCATGATCACTGCTGCCTAGGCTGCCACCCACATCTATTTCCCCTACCAATTCTTCCTTGTTTGTAAGCAGCAGGTCAAGACGAGCACGGCCCTAGTTGATTCCTCCAGCACTTGTACCAGGAAATTGTTCCCAACTCTCTCCAAAAACTTCCTGGATAGTCTGTGCACTGCTGTATTGCTCTCCCAGCAGGTGTCAGGGTGATTGAAGTCACCCATGAGAACCAGGGCCTGTGATCTGGAAACTTCTGTTAGTTGTCCAAAGAAATCCTCATCTACCTCATTCTTCTGATCCAATGTCTATGGCACATGCCCACCACAACATCCCCCTTGTTGCTCTCTCCTCTAAACTTAACCCAAAAAGTTTCAACAGGCTTTTCTCCAGTTTCATACTTGTACTCTGAGCAATCATACCACTCTCTTACATACAATGCTACTCCTCCACCTTTCCTCCTGTACCTGTCCTTCCTGAACAGTTTATACCCATCCATGACAGTGCTCCAGTCATGTGAACTGCCCCATCAAGTTTCTGTTATTCCAGTCACATCATAGTTCCTTGATTGTGCCAGGACTTCCAATTCTTCCTGCTTGTTTCCCAAGCTTCTTGTGTTCATGTGCATGCTCCTAAGATAACTAGCTGATTGCCCTACTTTCTCAGTTTGAATGAGGAGGCCTTCCCTGTTGCACCCTCCTCCTTGTGTTCCCTGCTGGTATCCCACTTCCACACTTACCTCTGGGTTTAAGTTCCTGGGTTCATTTCCTCCCAAACCCTTCCCAAATACCGAGTCTTCTGGAATCCCACACAGTTATGAGAATGATCAGTCTAGAAAAACAGTAAAAGGCTAGATTTCATCCTTTCCCAGGTGCAGTCCCACTAGGACTAACCTGATCTTGGGTTTGCATCCTCAGCAGAGAAAGGCCTCTGCATTGCTGCTGATGCTCCCCCTTGTGAGCAAGCAGGAGTTCCTTGCAGTTTATAGATGAATAATACAACACACTCCCTCTAGCAGAAAAAAGAAAAGCTGGAGGAATCATGCCTTAGAAGTGTCCTCCTGGGTTAGCTGACGTACTGCTCCTATACAAGGATGTCTCTAAGGGCAGAATCAAACTGTAAGGAATTTAAATATATATCAGCATGAATTATAAAAATATACACAGCTCTACAGAAGCTAAATGCTGAGCATTATTTACAATCTGACTGTTTCAAAACCAAATTTATTTCAAACGTAGCCTTCAGAACTTTACAGACTTTCTTTCCTTTTGATAGATACCATTGACTTCCAACCACAAGTTATTATCCTTGATGCAGGAATTCCTGGGTGAAATTCTGACCTCCTGATTAGCCCAGGTCATAAACTAGATCACAATGGTTCCTTATGAGTTGCCAGCTCATATCCATACTTATCCTGCAAAAGATCCACCCTACCATGGTAGTACAAGAGAAGGCACATAATAGCCAACCAGTTGTGTTTACCTTGAAATCAATACATTTACACTGGCACCCACCACCAAATCATATTCATATAAGTGAACAATAGTCATGTCTAGAAATGCATGCTATGTCTTTGGAATCTGCATTAGAAGCAGATCCTACCTCATTTAGGTCCTACCTGTGTTCAAATTCTGAGTGAGAAGGTTTGCCTAAGATCAGTTAAAACATACCTACTGAGTAATAACAATGGAGCAAAGATGGCCGTTGTGTCCCCAGTGCACACTAAAGTGGAGACAATCTGAGTGCTACCTGACCAATGACGAGCACTTCATAAGCAGTGGCATCTGACGCTGCTGCTCACATTGTTTCTGCTAGCTAGGAACAGGTTCTATATCATGGGGAAGGCTCAAGGCAGCTAATAATTATGTGGCATGGCAATATGTCAGCACCTCATTAGTGAAGTAACTGACGCTCTATGAGTAAAAAGAGAAGGAGAGAACCAGAAAGTCATTCCATCTCATTCAGAATGACACATGCATTTCCATTGCCAAGACAGAGCATGCATGTTCTCTGCAGAATTGTTATAACCTAATGACCAAGCCTAGTTATTCAATCTTCAAAATCTCAAACGAAGTTTCATGCAGCCTGTCACATTTGTAGCTGACTTACCAGCAACATTCCTAGCATGTCAGGTGCATCAGTTCTTATAGGAAATCTCTTATATAGAAGTCCAAGGAAAAATGTAATGGAAAATGCAGTCCGAGCAAGAAAACACTCCATGCTAGAGATGTTTGTCTTCCATGGGATATTTAGGAACTCTCTTAGCAATGCAAGTGACAAGGTGAAACTCATGGCTCCTGGGAGATGTGAATTATATCAGGTGCCTTGGTTTAGGCAGTCAAGTGGAAACAATATGGCAACATTACGTGAAGAGAAAATCCTTAAATAATTTTTAAGTCTATTAAAAATGCACAAAGTGTAATAGGGGAAGAAGAAAAAAGATAGGATTTTGCTAGAGGAGGCAACTGCTCCACATTTCACTGGAGAAACGTGGAGCAGCTCCAGTGCACCTTAAACAGTCTTTAGGTCAGGCTTCTTTCCCAATTATAGACCTCTTCTCGTTTAGAGGAGTGGGGCTCTTCTCTTGAGGACCTTGCAGGATGTGTTGGAATTGGAACTGGTCTTGCACACTTTATGGTGTCCACAGGAAGGAAGACTATGCCCAGCCAGGGGCTTTGGGAGGAGTGAATATTAATAACCCTGAATACAGAAGTTTATGAAAGGAATGATGATAGGTCTCAGTGATAGCTTCATGTACACAAAGCTATAATAAAAATCGAAACTTTAATTTATTTAGTTCCATTTTGCACTATTAATGTAAAACTAAAATTAAAAAATTCTAAACACATAACATTTAGATTAGACTTAAGTAGTTTTTTAACACATATTTCCACAAGTAAATGTTAGCTCTTAGCTAATACAGGCCAAAGGAAGTGAGTCACTCCCAGTGATATTGACAATGCTAACAGTGCAGCCGTCCCTCTGTGCTAAATTAAATCAATATCAAGGAAATAGTAGTCAGATGACATCAACTAAATTACAGGAAGGTTAAAAAGAAAGTAATTTAGTGGTTGATTGTGAGGGATGTTAACAACTATGCTTTGATAGCAATGATATTTATGAGATCAGACAAAGGATTTTTTTCTGTTGACGTTAGCCTCATATTTTCTCCCTCTGTATTCCACAAGACAATTGCAAGTTGTGGCAAAATGCATTTATAGTCATATATTATTTTAATTTCTACAGCCTATTTATGCATCAGTTCAAAAAGCAGTATATACTTTTTGGTTTATAATGATAGTGGTAGTCAGTTGCATTGCAGCACAGAAGGAATAATATAAAACCAGCTGGAATCAGTGGGTTTCAGTGATCATTTCTCTAAATGAGGATGACAAAAAGAAAAGAAAAAAATGAACCAGTCTGAGCATTGCCAAATTGGGTATTAATGATATTTTAAACATGAAGCTAGAAATCCAAATTATTGGTGGTTTCTAAGACTGTAATTAGAACATAACCATTCACATAATTTGTGGCACCAAATAAAACTGTAAATATGATGCTCATTTGTCACAACAGAATAACATTTCCATCCCTTCTCAACACACTGTAATTGTCAGCCTATATGGAGCATACTATAGATATAAGCTGGTATGAAAAGATTTTCCACAATAAAAAAATCACATACTTTTATTATATGTAAGATATTGCAAGATAAATTTTATTTTATTGAATCAAATAAAAAGAGGATTTTTAAAAAAGATGTGAACTTTTACATTTTCACTTTCTTTTATTTTGTACCTTTAAAAATAGTGATCATATACACAAAGAACATTTAAATTGATCAAATCAGTATGAGTGAAAATTCCTAGTAGTAAAACAACCTGAGGGGGAGGGTTCAGTCCTAAAAATACTCATACAAATAGTCTTTACGCAAGAGTGGTTAAGCATTGGAATAAACTGCCTAGGGAGGTTTGGGAATCTCTGTCATTTATGATTTTTAAGAACATGTTAGACAAACAGCTGTCATCAATGGTCTAGATAATATTTAGTCCAGCCTTGAGTGCAGAGGACTGGATTAGAAGACCTCTTGAGATCCTTTCTGATTCTATGATTGTATAAGTAGTACCATTGATTTCTAAGGGGATATACTTGTGAGTAAGCACTACTCACATGAGTAAGAGTTTGCTTGCAAAGATTCTACACTTGGCAGAGGTCATCTTTAGCTCCACTGCCATATGAAGCCTTGGAAGGATATTTGTTAAAATATGGATTATTATTTCTATAGAGCCATAAGTGCATTTGCTGGTTCATCATTATGGAAGATGACAAGTTTCCTGCCTTGAAATAAGCGTACAGTTTCAACAGAAAAATACCACTGATGGAAGGAGGATAGGGTCAACATAAAAACAAGTGAAGGAGCCACTGTGATAGGCACACCTCATTCATTCCACCTTTTTAAAAAATGGACTTCTTTCTTTGAAAGGGAGAACTAAGGTTTATGGGCATATGGAATTAGCGAATTAAAGAAGGGATCTGAAGGAAAAGGAATGGATGCATGGCAGAGCTGCTAAGGAAAAATTGTATGCAGTGTAGTTGTAGCCATGTCTGTCTCAGGATATTAGAGCAACAAGGTGGGTGACGTGACATCTTTTATTGGGCCAACAAGCTTGCCTCTCTTACCAATGCAAGTTGGTTCAATAAAAGATATTACCTCACCCACCTTGTCTCAGGAAAAGAATGACAGGCATGGGGAGCAGCATGTAAAAATGCATGGGGGCGGGGCAGCAGCTGGATAGAAAAATGATTAAGCATGAAGTTTGGGTGGAGTGGAAAAAAAATAAAGTGGGAAGAAAAAAAGACGGTGATCGCAGTAGGTAAGCTATAAATTGTGAATGGCACTGGAGGTGAGAGCAAGGAGCTTGAATTTGATGTGGAAGGCAAGCAGCAGCTAGTGAAGTGATTTGAAATAGAGGCGTGAACAGAGTCAGAGCAGTAAGGTAGGTACATTTTTGCAACCACATTCTGGATGTATTCGAGAGGACAGAATGAGCCAAGTAACAGAGGTCAAAGAAGAGGATGAAGGGACACAGATGGAGGGCGAGATCAAGGAGGAGGAGTCACCAATGCAAATACTGAAGGAGCAGTTGCAGCAGTACAGTGAGAACCAAGAAAGCAGAAAGTCTTAGAAGCTTGGGAAGGAAAATGTCTCTAGTGGGAGAGAGTGGGAGCAGACAGATCTAGTAAGGTGAGAATGAAAAGAAGGCTTTGTGTCCAAACTTGCAATCACAAAGCTGGAAGGCAAGAGAGCCAATTTGAAAATGTACAAGACTCAAAGCTGCACTGCAGGGTACATCAACTGAATAGTGAAAAAAGCCTGGGGATAGCTTCCACACTGATTATGCCTTTGCTTGATAATGTCCCAAGAAGGGCTCACTGGAGACTTTAGAAAGGGGTGGATGGGCTCACTGGAGACTTTAGAAAGGGGCACTGTGCAAGGGGTGGAAGTAGAAAGGATAACTGAGTGGAAGAGTCTACAGGCACAACAAAGTTCATTCTATGTATTTATCTATTTGTTTTGTCTATCAGTATCTATCTATAACTCTCATTCCCATGGCATCTGAATGCCTTAAAATATTACTTTGATTCAGTTTTGTGATATGTACATACACCCAGAGTTTTTTCTTCTCTCCCCCTTTCCAACAGCAGGTGATATTCATATACTTTATACAGTGCTTTTCAAGTAGAGTTGTAGCTCCCAGAATTTGAGCCTGCATAAATGATAATAAAAAAGGCTTCTGCAATCTGGCTGAATTCTTCCTGAATCAGTTGGTGAAATGTGAAGCTAACATGCATGGGAAATGTACCATTCTTTCGCTGGCTTCTCTGTGGGGGTGGAGTTTTGGGTTGCACATCTGTTGGCTTCACAAGTAATTTTAGCTATTTATGCACAGATGAATATATCTTTGCAGAGCAGGAGAAATGTACAATTCCCCTATCTACAGTGCATTTCCCATTTGTGTGAATAAATTCAATAGATCCCTTTGGTAAATGTGTAATTCTTTAAGATTCTGTGTACTGTACCAAATGTTAGGCAACTCTTCCATGCATAGAAGGCTGTGTAATATGTTTCTATACCCTGCCTGTCTATTCTGCCAAACGTTAGGGGGTGCAGAAGCTTGTTTAGGCACCAGTACTTCCCTCCATCTCCACAATCAATCTTCCTTACCCAAATGGGCCAAAAATATCACCTGTGATAGCTATGGCTATTGATTAAAATTAATCCAGCCAAGAGCAATCACATATTCAGTGTTTTCTTCATCCTCTATGGATGGAGCAGTGTCAATGTAAAATACAGTTTTAACAGGAAAAAATTAGAAATATCTTTGCAGTGTAATGGTTCTGGATATAGCGCAATTGAAATATACACTAACAGGAAACAGTAGATACACAGAGTTCAGGAGACTGCATTGCCCTTTAACCATATGTTTCTTTGCCTTTATCTTTGTATATGAGATTCTTACTTATACATTCACGCTTGAGGTATGTACTGTACATGGTGCTCTTTCATAAGGACATGGATGAACATGTGTTTGTATGTGTAGTGTAAATAGTAGTGTTTGTGCTTTTTCTTCAATTCTTTATTGCCCTAGAAAAAGCAATGCCATATTACTTTTTAATTACCAAAAAAGTTAAGGAAGACACAAATTTCATAGATTTAAGATTAGCAGCCGTGTTAGTCTGTATCCGTAAATAAGATGAGGAAGACTTGTATTTCATAGGCACTTCAGCTTGCAGTTAAGGTTGGGCATCAGTAAGCGTCTTCGAAATCTTCTAAGATCATAAATACAGATATTTATCTGTGGAAGCCCTTTCTACACAGACTCCCCCAAACCAACACTTTTTTGATTCCTTTTATTGAGGAACAAAGCAATTCAAAAGACTATGAACTCTTACCCACCTATGCATCTCTCTGCAGTGTACTGGGCACAATCATTGTAAGGTGCAGTCAGTTATCTGTCTTGGTGACCTAAATCCTGTAAGGTGCACAGTCCCTCCTGGGAGGAACTGTGTGTCCTCATGTAAGATCCTCAAGGGGCTCTATGTGATGAAAAAGATTTTCATCCAGCCCCCTACAATCTGAGTCCTGTAATTCTCATTGGATTATATTGAATGTTGTCTATAGAACTATATATACTTACAGCTCTATTTTAGTCACATTAATTGTTTCTCCTTTACTTTGGATAAGTTGCAGGGATGTCTATGTTCGAGAGCCCTCCCTCTATAAGTTAACCCTGCAAATCTCCTTTATATGTACATGTTCATTTGGGCCAACATAATGACATCTTTTGTGTAAGGGCAGAGGGGAAGGTGTCAAATCTGACTTCACTTCCAAAGGTGCTGTCAAAACTTGAAGTTTAAGCTCTTAAGATTACTGTTAAAAAACCCACAGCTCCAGAATCAGGATTTAGGCTCTGCAGCAGTCAAGCTGTATAATTATTTGAAAGCAGAATGGTCAAAATCATGTAACTCTGACTTCAGCTCAGACAAGCTTTCAATGATGTGGACTTACCATATCTACTGATGCACAACAAAATTAAAATGCACTATTTTAAAATTACAGTTAAAATGATCATGTATATTTCTCCTTATAAAGTTAGCTGATAGATCAGTTAAATACATTAGTATGGCATTTAAAACCTCAGAAAGATGGTATTCATGAGGCAACTACTTAGCCTCCGTGTACAGATTACCACTGTGTCATGGAAAAGTGATCAAAGAAAACTCTGATATGTCTAGATCAGTGCTTGAAATCCCTGGCTCTGGTAAACAGTTTCTGTCTGAGAGGAAGCAAAGCACAGGAAAACAATTTAATTTTCTACAGTTGTCTACAAGCATATTCATTTATATTTATTTTTTGTTAAAATCTCATCTATGTTTTTATTCAGGTTCCTTTTTCAATAAACAAACACCTTTATTAACAGTTTGGCTCAAAAATATACAAACATTTCTTCTGAAAAAAGCAATCTATACTTCTTTGATGACTGGAGCATTTTTTAAAACAGGAGATGCCAAATTAAGGGTTTACAAACGCTCTTTAGACAATCTTTAGGCACAGGGGAAAATGCCAATATGAAAAGCTAAAAGTTTGAAACTGTAATCATTTGCTGCTAATGTGTATATATACACATGAACTAATGCTCTCTGCTGGTGGATTCAGACCTACTGTATGGTACCTTTGTTTGGAATACACATGAGGTAATTCAATGCATTCTGAATCAAGTGCTATGATTTAATCCCATCAAGATCAATGTTACTGAAGATTTTGAACGTTTTGTTTTCAAATTATCATCAACCAGAAGAAGTCATTTAACTTTCTCTCAAGAAATTTACTTTGACCAAGTTTTGTATGCATTCGGTTACTCTTAAATCTGAGATGTCAGTCAGGAAAAATATGTACTCCTGTTTTACAGATAAAATTACCTGATTATCATCTCTTTATTTTATCATATGCTATGAAGTAACTGCTGATCCATAAATGCCAATTTTTGTAAACTTGGCCTTTGAATTACTCCTGGGGACATTCTGCGCCAAAAAATAAAAAATTCTGCACACAATATTCTAAAGTTAAATAAAATTAGCAAAATTTTGCAGGTCAAAATAACACTACATAATCACAACAGTTTCAATTATTTTGGTAATTTTTCTCAAAATACCTGTCAGCAAGTATGTCTGTAACAATACAGATACACACAAAATTTTCCCCAGGAGTAGAGTTTTTTAAAAGAACCCATAGGACATCCCAGTTCCTGTTTCTCTGCCCCCTCCCCCTGAGCCCAGCTGGCGGGGGGTGAGGGGAAAGACACTCACAAGCCCTCCCCCATCAGAGCCCAACCATGCCCCCCTTGCCCAGACAAATGCCCCCTGACCCCCACCCCCAGGGATCCAGAGGGAGAAACGGTCTGATGTTTGGTCCTAGGCTTGCATGGAGTTTCCTGTGCACCACCCTCTCCTTGCCTCAGGGCATGCTGGGAACTGCAGCTGCCAGGAACCCTCTAAGTCTCACCCAGTCACCCCAGCAGTGTCTTCTATGTGCGAGCTCTGCCTGGTCCAGTGGCCAATAGTGGCAGCTAGCAGCTCTTCAGCCTATTTCTGTGGAGGGAAGGAAATTCTATGTGCATGTTAATTTCTGAAAATTCTGCATTGCACAGTGGCACAGAATTCCCCCAGAAGTAAATTACTGATTTTATTACTGACTCTTCGATATGTGATGCCAAGCATTCTTCTATGCTGCACCAGAACTTAACTTAGACATAGAACAGAAAAAGCTATATGTCACAAAGGAACAAAATGGAATTACTCTGGATTTATATTAGTGTAAATGAAAGCAGCATTTGGGTTATTGCAGCCAAACAAATGTTTTATACCCAATGTATTAAATATATATCTGATCTGTTAAACCTATCTAAAGTATTTACTGTCATCTATAGAGTTCACTTTCACATGCTAATAATTACTTACATACCACTAATTAGAGATTGGCATTCATGAGGACATTACAGGATACAGAAGGGGAGAATATCAGGAGAGAAGGAGGTCAGTCATAAGATTTTTCAGTTTGTAGAACAGTGCCTGTTTTTGATGTATTTAGGTATATGAATCTGGGCCAAGATTTTCAGAAATAGGGATCTGATGTTAGGCTCCTTAAGTACATATTTAGGTGCCTGAATAAGTGGTTTGATTTACAAATTTGCTGAATACCCAGTCGGTCCCATTGAATTCAGTTATTTCAGTTGAAGCAGGATTGAGCCTATAGCTATTATTAATGCTCTACATTCAGCTGCAAAACTAATCCCTCCTTGTAGATTGCACTCAATCTTAATCACTCTCACCATCTACAAAACAACAATCATTTGACATTTTCCTATTATGTGCTGTTAAAATATAAGAAATTTCTTGCCTTTACCATTTTCACTCTTCTATTGAAGGCGTAAACCACAATACTGTAAATTAAGCCTTGTTTGCATGAGCAAGCTTCATTTGAACCCTGTAACCCGTGACATTCCTTATAATGCTCCATGTTTCTGTAGTTAATTTAATGTCTGTAAAGTCTCATAGACTGTAACCAAAACAGAGTGGCCTATTGGAATTTTGTGCAACTGGGGTTTTATTCTTCATAATTTTGTTAACAGATTTCTTACATACTTAAACATATAGACACTCACACACAGGAGGAGGGCACAAGAAAAATAGGACAAAGAAAAGGTGCCAGAATGCAAGTAATACTTAGAAATGCTTCTCTGTGACTCAAGTTAAAATATAAAAGACATCCAGTACTTGCATCATACAAGGCAGGCTGGCATTCAGCCTGGCCCTCTTGCCATGATGAGTCTTTCCCGAGAACAAAGTGTCCTTGAATAATGGGAATTAAAAAATGTTGTGTGTTATATTTAAATTCAAAGCAGAACCTTAACTTTACACAAATGTATTATCTGAGGGTGAGTTAGCAAAATAATGTATTTCAGATACTATGGCCCAATAGAGACCAAGGTCTACAAAGAGTGTGGGCGAAAGAAAGCCACGGGTTTTTGTTTTTCAAAAGAAATATATAGATGTAATAAACATATACTTGTTAACAGTAGGTCACTCAAGAGACAAGCAAAAGTTACATAATACTGCTGATACCTACTAGTTCTGATACTGCTTCTCAAAAGTCAATGGCAAATCTAGAAGGGACTTCGGTAAGCACAAGAATGGGCCTCTCATAAAGAAAAGAAAAGCTGAAATTACCACAGTAATCTATTTAGTAAGAAGCAGGTTCACTAAATGCCACCAGAGCAACTTTCTTCTTGTCTATACCTATCCAGTTGTCCTCGAAGAGGAAGGGGAAAGAGTCTCCAAGTCTAAACAGTCCCATGCCCTTCCTCATTTCTCAGCAGACCTCTTGGGGGTAAAGGTAAGTAAACCAGCAATTTAGAACAAACAACCTGACCTCTTAATCCTTGCTCAACTTTTGTTTTGCCATCCTCCTTTGCAAGGCTAAAGTGGTCTCTAATAATGAAGACTATGAGACAGATAGATTAGAGAGATGATAGAGAAGCTGGAAATCAAGATTTATTATTATTACAAGATGAACGCTGCTACGATGATCCAGTCCTAGAACCTTCCTGTAGACTCAGTACAGGACCATGCCCACAGTTAAACAGATGACAAAGCAGAAGGGTACTCAGCTAAGTGAAACCAAGCAAACAATCTACACTGGCTGATACACAGTGTAGGCAGACCAACAACCTCCTAAGTCAATGGGAGTTGTGACTACCTTGTTGTGAGGTTAGTTGAGACCTGTTTTAGGAAACAGGACCTGTGTGAATTTTGTGAATAATTAAACTACATGCTCCTGGCCCTATCCCAGTCTTGGCCCTGGGCCAGGAATGGAGCTGCAGCTGTAGGTTGGGGACAGGCGTGGGGACGGGAGTGAAGGCTGAGCCTAGAGGCAGGGCCAGAACAGACCTGGGGCAGGGTGGGGCAAGTGGGGTGGGGCTTCCTCCTCTCCCTCCTTGAGGACTGGCCTGGCCTGCTGTGTCTCCCAGAACATTCCTCCATGCCTTCGTAGTGGGGCACACCCCACAATTTGGGGACTTCTGGGATAGAGAGATAAACATTTATTACCTCTGGTCTGGAGGAAAACCTGTTTTTCATCTCTGCTAGTGACGAATGCCATGAACAGACATTTAAAGTATTTATACATAACTTTATATTGTTATGTGTGGATGTGTTCCAGGAAGAAGAACTGCTAAGCAGAAATGGGGTCCACCTACCGAGGAAGGTGAAGAGCATGTTTGGATTCAGACTGGCTAACCTAGTGAGGAGGGCTTTAAACTAGGTTCGAAGAGGCAGGTGACCAAAGCTCACAGATAAATCAAAATCATGGATACCTGGGAGAAGGTTTGGAATTTGTGGGGAGCATGGGCTATTATAGCAGGGATAAAGGAGAGATAAGAAGAACTGGGGGACAAAATCAAATCAGTATCTTAGATGTCTGTATACCTATGTAAGAAGTGTGGGGAATAAGCAGGAAGAACTCGAAATGCTGTAAATAAATACAACTATGACATAGTTGGTATCAGATACCTTGTGGGATAATACTCATGACTGGAATATTGATTTAGAAGGGTACAGCTTTCTCAGGAAGGACCAGCAGGGAAAAAAAGGAGGGAGTGTTGCCTTATATGTTAAAAATGTATACACTTAGACTGAGGTTGAGATGGAAATAGGAGACAGACTCACTGAAAGTCTCTGGGTAAGGATAAAAGGGGTAAAAAGCCAAAGGTGATCTATTGGTAAGGGTCTATCATAGACCACTTAACCAGGAAGAAAAAGCGGATGTCGCTTTTTTAAACAGCTAACAAAATCATCCAAAGCACAGGACTTGGAGGTGATGGGGGACTTCAACTACACAGACATACATTGGGGAAACACCACAGCAGGGCACAGATTATCCAATAAATTCTTGGAATGTATTGGAGACAATTTTTTTTTTATTTCAGACGGTAGAGACAGCTACCAGGGGAGAAGCTGTTCTAGATTTGATTCTGACAAATAGGGAGGAATTCGTTTAGAATTTGAAAGTGGAAGGCAGCTTGAGTGAAAGTGATCATGAAATAAGAGTTCATGATTCTCAGGAATGGTAGGAGGAAGAATAGCAAAATAAAGACAATGGATTTCAAGAAGGCAGACTTTAGCAAACTCAGGGAAAGCAAGTCTAGGGTGAAAAACAATAGAAGACAGTTGGTAGTTTTTCAAAGAGACATTATTAAGGACACAAGAGCAAACTATCCCACTGCATAAGAAAGACAGGAAGTATGGCAAGAGACCACCCTGGCTTAATCAGGGGATCTTCAATGATCTAAAAATCAAAGAGTCCTACGAAAAGTGGAAACTAGGTCAAATTACAAAGGATGAATATAAACAAATAACACAAGTATGTAGGGACAAAATTAGAAAGACCAAGGCACAAAACAAGATCAGACTAACTAGGGACATAAAGGATAACAAGAAAACATCCCACAAATACATTAGAAGCAAGAGGAAGACCAAGAACAGGGTAAGCCCATTACTCAATGGCGGGAGCGGCGGGAGAATAATAAAATAACATGTGGAAATGGCAGAGGTGCTTAATGACTTCTTTGTTTTGGTTTTCACCAAGAAGGCTGGTGGTGACTGGACATCTAACGTAGTGAATGCCAGTGAAAATAAGGTAGGATCAGAAGAGGCTAAAATAGGGAAAGTAATTTAAAATTACTTGGACAAATTAGAGGTCTTCAAGTCACCAGGGCCTGATGAAATGCATTCTAGAATACTCAAGGAGCTGACTGAGGAGACATCTGAGCCATTAGTGATTATCTCTGAGAAGTCATTGAAGATGGGAGAGATTCCAGAAGACTGGAAAAGGGCAAATATAATGCCCATCTATAAAAAGGGAAATAAGGACAACCCAGGGAATTACAGACCAGTCAGCTTAACTTCTTTACCCGGAAAGATAATGGAGAAAATAATCAAGCAATCATTTTGCAAACATCTAGAAGATAATAAAATGATAAGTAACAGTCAAATGGATTTATCAAAAATAAATTGTGTCAAGCCAACCTGATAGCTTTCTTTGACAGGGTAACAATCCTTGTGGATAGGGTAGAAATGGCATACGTAGTATATCTTGATTTTAGTAAAGATTTTGATACTGTCCCGCATTAACTTCTCATAAACAAACTAGGGAAATGCAATCTAGATGGAACTCCTATAAGGTGGGTGCAAAACTAATTGGAAAACCATTCCCAGAGAATAGTTATCAGTGGTTCACAGTCATGCTGGAAGGGCATAATGACTGGGGTCCCACAGGGATCAGTTTTTGGTCTGGTTCTGTTCAATATCTTTATCAATGATTTAGATAATGGCACAGAGAGTACACTTATAAAGTTTGTGGACAATACCAAGCTGGGAGCGTTTCCAGTGCTTTAGAGAGACAGGATTAAAATTCAAAATTATCTGGACAAACTGGAGAAATGGTCTGAAGTAGATGGGATGAAATTCAATAAGGACAAATGCAAAGTACTCCATTTAGGAAGGAACAATCAGTTGCACACATACAAAATGGGAAATGACTACTGAGGAAGAAGTACTGCAGGAAGGGATCTGGGGGGTCATAGTGGATCACAAGCTAAATATGAGTCAACAGTGTAACACTGTAGCAAAAAAAGCAAACATCATTCTGGGCTATATTAGCAGGAGTGTTATAAGCAAGACACGAGAAGTAATTCTTCTGCTCTACTCCACTCTGATTAGGCCTCAACTGGAGTATTGTCTCCAGTTCTGAGAACCACATTTTAGGAAGGATGTGGACAAATTCAAGAGAGTCCAGAGAAGAGCAACAAAAATGATTAACAGTCTAGAAAACATGATCTATGAGGGAAGATTGATAAAATTGGGTTTGTTTAGTCTGAAAAAGAGAAGACTGAGAGGGGATATGGTAACAGTTTTCAAGTATGTAAAAGGCTGTTACAAGGACGAGCTATTACCTATTCAGATGACACCCAGGGGCAGCTATTTAATCCCACAGGAAGAGCAGCAACCCAGTCTGAACTATTCCTTTGCCTCATGGTGCTTCAGATTGCCCTTAGGTTCCAGCTTACTTCTGCCCCTGTTCTTGTCTCAGGCCTTCAGCTTGCTCCTTCCGCTCTCCTGTCCCATGCATATAGCCTTCTTTTACCAGCTGGGCCTGTACCAGCCTCCACTTGCTCCTGCCTGAACTGGCTCTACCTCTGGCATGGTGAGTCACCCAGTGACCCCCTAACACAAGCTATTCCTGTAACCCTCTTGCCAGTTGGTAGTAAGAGATTCTTGGGTTACACACACACACGCAATGGAGAGCAGAGTTTGGATCTTAATGCATAGATGAATTTTCCGCAAATGATTGTAAATGCACAGTAAACATTGAAGTTAATTTATTGTCACAACATCCATGATAAACAGAAGTTGTGATATAAGCAGGAAATGCTGTAGAGGGAGAAAAGCTGAAAATTAATTCCAACATGCCTAATGAATCAAAGAAGCTTAGAAGGAATTCCCCATCCCCCACAGCCATTCTATTGTCAGAATAAGAACAACAAAACCCCACAGTTATGATTACCAGATATGTTGGTTTAGTTTTGCATGTGTTTGTTTATTATTGCGTGTTACCAAGACAAAAAGTAACTGCTGTATTTTAAGATTTTGGGTAAAATCTAACCCTCCCAGCATAAAGCCTGTGTAATCTTTCTGCACAATGCCCTTTCCAGCTTGTCCATTATTTTGACCATCACCTTCTAGGGCACTGGGAAAGGAGTTACTGGAAATGCATCGCTCCACTGCAGTCTTCCATGTGAACTTTTGTAAAATATGGCTGAGTTCTTTGATTCTGAGAGCTAGCAAAGAGATCCAGCTCTGTAGCAGCATACTGGGAAACAATTAAAGTAAAATCTCTAGGTTCTGGAAGGGTTTCTTCCCAACAACATCTACCCTAATCATAAATGGGACTAGTGCAGGAAGTTTGCTATCTACCTAATGAAATATGGCCAAGTGGTCCGTGACAGCTTCCAGTTACTTATTACCTTGCAATCAATAAACATCCCTTGATGCACCTTTTGTAAAAAAAATAAAATAAAAAATAAATAGCACTAGGAAAAGGAAGACATTCAGACCAGAGCTATTAGAAATTTCACCACCCTTGCTAAGTACCTTTGGATGATGGTGGGCATAGGCATCACTTCCTGATGTGTTTGTTATAGACTTCTCTTTGAAGTAAGGTACATTTGGGATTAGAATTGTGTCATCTACTTCGAATCACAGAAAATGTAGAGTGATTACATTAGATTTTCACCAGAAGCCCTAAATTGCACAAAGCAGGTGCATTGTGACTGAAATTTGTAGGCTTCGGAACTTTACTGACTCTGCTGCAATCAAGATATCATCCAAAATAAGCTCAAGATAAGTGAGCATTTTTACTCCTAGAAGCCATGGGAGATAAATTACTAGTTTCATTACTGTTGTAAGAACCCTTGAGGCAATACCACAGGTCAAAATCCATTACCCTCCACAGATACAAAACCCCTTTCTAGGGGAACCCTTACTATTCTTTTGTAATTCAGATGCATAAGGATGACTCATTACAGGATTTTTCCCCGCCTACAAAAATAGACCAGAACTATAAATATTGCTGTAACTAACTCTATAAAATTCTGCTACAACAGTGGAAAGTCAATATTAAAGAATTGTTACATATGTCAATCAGCATCTTCTTGTAGAGCCAGAAAATGAAAAGAATCATTGCAAATAAACCAGGTAGTTATGGATTATCTTTCATTAATGAAGTAGAAAGTCTGGTAACTCGAGAGCCCTGAGGTGTTTGTACCGTGATTGTCACTTAATCTTCAGATAATTTCTCCTTTTCTCATGATTATTTCTATTGTATATGAGTCCCAGTTATCTAATTTTGCACTCATCTGACATTAAATATCACAGTTGGATTTTGGTTGCCTGGCAAATCAGAAATTTTCTTTTTTTCACTTGGTAGCCTGTAATTATACACCCTTAAGACACAAAACAGTGCCAGGGATTTTCAGTAATATTGTCTTCATGTGGCTTTGCTCCAAATGGAAGCTGGTCTTGCTGTGCAGTTGCTGACAGTTCACAGCATGCTCCAACCTGTGCCCTATAAGGCCTTGAGTCTGCCTATGTGGAAATGTTTGTTCAGCATTCATTTTTTGTGGGAATTAGAAGGTAATCTGCAGTGGACCTGAAGCAGAAATGGAAAATGAAGACAATGCCTACAACATCCTCCATAGTCACAAAGCACGGACGGCCATCTTTTACCCTCCGTGTGTGCCAAGTAAATGAAACAACTATCTGCACAGTTTGCGACCATTTGGTTTTATTGGTTAGGATAACAAACTTTCAGTTGTGTTATCGTCTCTCTTTAACACATTTAAACTACTTTCCTCCACCCCCATTAAGAGTTCACTGTCCCTTCAAGTCTCTTACACTTGAGATTTCTCTAATCTCTATGTATACTTATTATTTTGTTTATTACAATAGCACCTAGTGCCCGCAGTAAGGACTCTGTTGTGTTAATAGCTGTACAAACTTAAGAGACAGACCCTACTCTAAAGAGTTTACAATCTAATTTAATACAAGATACCAGTGAGTGTAACTATAGAAAGGAATGGAGATGGGTACATGAAGATTATAGCAACAGGACTGTGTCTTTACAGTTGGTAATTTTTGAAGCATAATTATTTGTGTGGCTTTTGATTTTTGTTTTTATTTTTTTAAATGAAATGAACAGTCTCCGCTAGCCACCTAACTAGCTCTCATCTTTCATAAAGCCTTGCAAAACTAATGGCCCAATCCTGCAAACCCTTCTTACTTTCAGAAATAATCCTATTAACCTGAAGTGACGATGAGACTCGTCACATGAGTAATGGTTTCCAGGATCAGTCGCTATGTTATTAGCATAACATATCCCATATAGAGTTCCTCGTTTCAAAGTGGACTTGGATACCTCCTTCTCTACCCTCTTCAAGATGCGCACACAGTTTATAATACCTCTAAGATTTGAGGCTCTCAGCATTCTATAATTTCCTTCTCCAAAGATAGAGAATTATCACTATCTAAATTTCTAATATCTTGTTACTGTCTGCTCAACACTGGAGTTATGTTATGAAAGCTACGGCATGCTTGTGAAGTGGTGTATGTCACTATGAGCACACTACTCCAGTGCTTCAGGATCTGCTAGATTCTGGGTGGAACCTAAATCACTTATAAATCCCCAAGTGAGATTGCCTCTCTCCATGTGTGATAGTGGCCCAGTTGTGATCATGGAGATATCAGAGTGAGAGCCCCTTTCATTTAAAACAGGGCATGTAATTCTGAGGCCC
>ML677334.1:80364602-80383262 GCA_007922305.1 Dermatemys mawii | reverse complement strand
CTTGCTTGGTTATCTCTGCCATCAGGGTTGAAGTAAAATAGCTGCATTTATAATTAATAATGGATTGGCTATAAAGTACATGGCAAGGATGCCTAGAGTGATAAGGAAAGAAAAAGAAAACAGACAAATCATATTCAACATATCTGAGAATGGAAAGGCTTCTTGCATAAGACTGGAAGCAAAATGCAGCTATAGCTCTTCTGACAGTCACTTCACGATGATGTGAAATTTATTTTTTTCCACTTGTGAGTACCAGATTAGCATTCCAGATGTGGCCTCAGAACCAACACCAGCCCTTAGCAAATTTTTTCACCTTCCACTGAAGTCAATAGGAGTTGCTTAAAACAAGGCTAACTTCAGGCCAGAGACAGATTCAAGACTTTTGTTGATAACCTTAGGGGATTACCTCTAAAGTCTGCAATTTTTGGAGTCACTAAATCAAACTTTTTGCCTCTGCCACCAGCACAGAGAAGTGAGTCAGTCAGTGTGGCCCTTGGATCGAGCACTAGGTATGGACTCATGAGACCTGGCTCTATTCCCAGCATGCTGGAGATGTTGAGCAATCATGTAACTGCTTTGTGCCTCAGTGTCCCCATCTGTAAAATAAGACTAAAAATGATTGCAAAGTGCTTTGACCTCTGTGGATGAAAACTGAACCAGGTGTTGCTGTTGTCTGTGCCTGACCTGGACTTGTGGAACTGATGTGTATTTTTGGCATGAAGAACAGAGAACCTTTCTGTTGGATTTGTTAGTGAAACATCCCTGTGTTAGGTTTACTGAGGTCACTTGTTTTCTTTACTTTATGTAGGACTGTAAGCAGGATGGCTGCCTTCTGTACTCTCTTGCATGTCCGTGGTTGACTCTGAAACACCTTGTTTTAGCTTTCTCTCTTTGAGGTAGGTCAGCTCCTGCTTTATGGCTTGCACCCTGACCCTCTCTTGGCATAAGCACATCTCTTACAGTCCCTTTATCTGGTCCCTTTGAGGAGAGCCTTCTGCAGCTCCCTCTGGTGCCTTGCAATCACAGAAACTAGGCTCTTCACAGTCACAGTCTTGAATACTGCATAGGCTTCTCTGTTCACCAAATCCCATTCTGCCAAGACTGAAGAGTCTGTTGTTTCTATTGCCTCAGTGTTCGCTCTTTTATCAGCACAGTTCTTCCTGTCTTCATGGCCCTGAACTTTCTCTACCACCCTCACCTGTGGATAAAGAGCAGAAATCTGGTTCTCCAGATTCCTCCTTATCTCCTCCTTTGCCACCGCTCTTCCCATACTGGTTAATCTTGGAGATTTGCCCTAACCTTTCGGTCAAGTCACAAAACAAGAAGTCCCAACAAAAAAGGGTTTTTCTGCCATTTTGGGAAAAATCTCTTCAGGCCACCCTCTACCACTGTTCCCAGCCTGTTTCTGGTCTACCCATTAGAGCCTTTTCTCATTTTTTCCCTCAGCTCATTAATTATTGCACAGCTGTGGCTGTCCTCATCTCTCCTTAAAGACACAAAAAAGTGTGAATATTACAAGTTAGGGGACTTAAAAGCCTAAGCTGCAATTTATCCTTTCTGGACAGCTCTTGGAACTATGTGCCCAGAGAAATAGGTCACCCACTCCAGACACTGAGCAGATGGTTTTGCTCTAATATCAGACAGCTTAAGAATACTGTTGTTCTCCTTCCACTGTTACAGGGGCTGTACAAGCCATAGGGTCTCTGGGGGCTCCTAAAGCTTCAACCACGAAAGGCTATTTGACATGCTAGTGAAGGACAACCACCTGGCCGCCTAAGAAGCAGAAAAGGGAAAGGATTAGATGGTAAGTGGAACAGGTTTAGGAGCAGAGATATCCATACCAGACAAGGAAGGAAGGGGAATTCTGGGGTGTCTATGGTAATGCGGTGCCTCCCAGAAGTCTCCTACTTTATTCTTGAGGTAGGAGTGAGAGCCTCAATGGGTGGCAATATGTCCAGTAGGAAAGAAACTCCATTCATGACACTATTTAAAGGGTTGAGGTGATGATTCCTAACCTATGTGAAACAGAACATGGGTTTATTTGATGATTGATAACCTAGGTATACTATTAAACTATATGTTGTTGGGGTTTTTTACTGTTATTTTAAAACTATTTCATAGGTTTAGTGCAGCAGCAATTACAAAGATGATAATGAGCTATGAAAGAAATAACATTGCAGGAGCATGCAGATTTTACGGAGTTTTATGCAGCCAGAACTCCTATGCTTTCATGTTTTTAATACAGATTCAGTACTTTGCCTGAAGTAGCTTTGCCATAGCTGTTGGTAATAGATTTCAGTAATTTTTGAGTGGTTGTTCTCCCAACAGACATACAGAAAATGGTTTGCGTATTACTCATTAGGCATCTTTGAACTGTTCTTTATCTCCTGGCCTAATTTACAAATTCTTAGAATACATTAAATTGTATATTTTTATCCAAAGTAAAATGTTAACACATTTATATATATATTTAGATTTCCTGGAGGAAATTATGGCTTTTTCAGAGATCCTATTTTTGGTTCTTCTTTGCTTATCTGTATTAATATGAGAAGCAAGCACTGTAGCGTGGAAACTGTTAAAAATATTTCCATAAATAGTAATATGGAACTCTTTCCCTGCAATCCTCTTTATTAATTGCAGGGGCCTAAATTCACTTTGTCCATTACCTGATGTTTTAAAGTTAGCAGTGCCTCCATATTTCATTGTAAATCTATTGATTATATGGTATAAAATAAATATACAAGGAAATACATGCTATGATATCCAAGTAGACTGGCAAATCAGTTTCCATACAAGTCTGCAGCTACTTCGTGACAATGTCAGAATGATCTCACTACAGCTAGGTGGAGGCTTCATTACAGTGGATTACTACAATGACAAAATGATGTAAATGTAAATTTATGGAGACTTCATTGCAGTGAAAAATTACAAAAGAAAACAATATCACTTGACATCTATGAAAACAACATAACAAGGGCAAATCAATTTTGATATAAATATAGCAAGAATAGATTATAATCACAAAAATGATTTCAGAATTAGATATTTGGAGCCAATGACATTTTTCGATTGTAATGTAAATAGAGTGGCAGTGCTGGTCTCAGGGGATCCTTACATCATGTAATTGTAACAGAAACAAACACTGAAAGTTAGAGCTTTCAAAAATTATATTAGCTTCCAAGCAGTCAGACAAACTTGAGCCCCAGAAGGGATTATTTATTCTCTCCTAATTATGAGAGAAATCAATTATCATAGGCACAAGAGGTTATACTATGGTCTAATTTACTTAGGCCTGGTCTACACTAGCGGGGAGGGTCGACCTAAGATATGCAACTTCAGCTACACTATTCGCATAGCTGAAGTTGATGCATCTTAGGTCAATTTACTTGCCGTCCATACAGTGGCAGTGGTTGACAGCAGGCTCCCCCATCGACTCTGCCTTGCATCTTTTGGTGAGCTGGAGTTCAGGAGTCGACTTTGTGGACCAATTTATTGCATCCCCAATAGATCAGTCTCTACCCGCTGATCCAGCTGCTAGTGTAGACATGGCTTTAGAAATCCATACACATTTAAATAAGGCTATTAGATGGCCAGAGCAAAGAGAGGTTGTAAATCACTGGACCCTCAATGAAAAGCTTGGTCCTGTTTCCCAGCTGGATGGATGGGTATTGCAATAATGAGCAACATCACAATATCTAGGCACCTAGAAAAATCACAGGAACCACTCCATCATCCACAAAGCCAGAGACATGTGCCTAAGCTAGTCAATGGAAAATGCTGACCAGAGTGGTGTATTCTAATCCAGCAAGAGATATGAGCCTAAATCTGTGCTGGAGGGAGGCACATTGGGCCAGAAACAGAGGTGAATGACATTCTGACATTGTCACCAGTGGTGACAACACCCATCTGAGAGGTGAGAAACCCTGATCCTCACCCCCATGTTCGCAGTGACTGTTTATCCAAAGTAGAACAGCTTCAACAGGAGAGATTAAGGGAACCCCATCCAGCTCAGTGCTTAGAGCATTCTCTTGTGAGGTGTGGGAGTCTCCTTGTCAAGGCTGATTCCCCACTCTGACACTTCAAGTGCAGAAGGTGGGCAGGGCACAAGGATTCTAAAAATTAATACTGGCACTCCAGGCTGGTATTAAACTTCCAAGGTTACAGCTTTTCTCTGACCTTGGTTTGGTAAACGCTACCATCACCCAAATGCAACCCCCTTTTTGGAATCCAGGAAGATGCACTTGGGAATTCCTTCCTGTAGGGTACCTTCAAGCCCTTTCACCCTCCCCGCCCTCCTCTGGGGGAAGAGCTAAGAAATAAAACAAAGGCAATTAGCTGGTGGCAACAGTTAACCAAACAGCATATACACAACCCTCTTAGGACACAAACAACCATCAATAAAGTGTTCAAGGATCCTGAGCACCATAGCTCTCATTTGAAGTCAGTTTCAGAGCTGGAGGAGCCCAATGGCTTAAACAGATTCATAGCTTTTCAGAATAAAGGAAATGTTATCATCTAATCTGACCATCTGCAGTACACACCATAGACACTCACCCAATAACTTCTGTTTGGGCTACAGCATATATTTGGTAAAGATATCTTGTGTTGACTTAAAGACTTCAAGCAATGTTCTGACTGTTAAATACAGGCGTGTCGCGTCTTGCGCGAGGGTTCCGTTCTGCGGTTACCACGTAAAGCGGAAACCGCATATAGCCAAAACCCATTGACTTCAATGGGAGGTGAAATTGCGCCCCCTGCAGGAAGTTAAATTTTTTTTCTCCTTTCTTTTTTTGTTTTTGCGAACTGCATAAAGTGGAAATCGCATAAGTTGAATCAGCGTAAGACATGACACGCCTGTACCCCATAAGTTTTCACCTTTACTGCTAGTGAGATAGAATCAAGACACCACCAAGTATTGTGAATATGTGAATACACAGATCTGAGCATTTGGGTTCAGATGCATCCTGTATTATAACCCTTATTTCCCATTTTCTATAATTCTGGTATATTACAAAAAATCTTAAATCCTTTTCCATACATGAGTAATTTTTGGACCTCATTCTGTAGCCTTTATCTTCATAAATAGTCCCACTGAACTTATAGTAACTGCCTGTGTGAATAAGGACTAATATATTTTGACTCTGATATATTATTCTTTTGCTGCTTGTTCTGATAGGCTTTTTTAATTTCACTTGTGGTCATCTGTATAACCTTGTCATTACACACTGTATAAACCATCCATTAGCAGTTGCAGAATTCATAGTTAGTTATCTTGTCCTTGAAAGTGTCATTTTTCTATAAAATTTCCATGATGTATGTCTTAGCTATTTCTTCTGCTCATAAATATTTGTCAACCTCTAGAGTACAACACAATACTTGCTTATATTTATTTATTTCAATACATTAAAAGCCACTGTCTTAAAGATTATGTAAATGCTACTGTAAGTAATCAGTCATAATTATTATTACAAAACAGTCCTATAACATTTTTCACAGCCTCATTTAGTATATCCTTTTTGATTTCTGGTAATATACTTAACTGCACTGACTGATCAGATCATTTCTCACCTTACTTTTATGTTCTTTCAAATGAGTTTTCTCCAGATCTATACAGAATTTCAGCTTCCTCTTGGAATTATACAGGTGCATATTTAAACCTCATTCTAACATGGTAGGGCTTCTCTCCAGCTTCCAAAAATACACTGCCACACTTAGGTTTTTTAAGTAGGTTTACTGTCCAAACACAGACAAATAGAAAGCAAACAAACTGTCCCTCAACTTACTCTTTATCTTAAGGTTTCACTGACTCCACTCCAGGAGTCTTTGGTAATCCTGCCTCTTTCAGCTTTCCAGTCCCAGCCAGATGACTTCTCAGCCATTTCTCAGTCTCCTCTGGTGGAATAGCAGCTCCAAGGGCAATCTTCCTTGGCACCTGGTGCCTTCCTTCAGGCACTCACCACAGGAGTTAGAAACTACAGAGGAGTGGAGCTTTGTCCAGCTACAACCTATCCTAATAACTCCTCTTTTTCCTGTTCTCTGCCAGGTCTTTATAGCCCCAGGCATAACCCAACTCTCTTTGATTGGCTTAACTGGCTATAGCTGCTCTGATACAGGGACGTGAACCATCTCTGCTTGCTGGAGTCAGCTACCCTCTTATATACCTCCCCTCTTTCAGAAAAAAAACAACCACCCTGCCTCTGTCACAGGTATGTTTCCCCCACCACCAACCTCTTCTATTGACCTTAGAGGCTCAACCTGGGTCATTCCCAACATAACCACTCCTCACAAACATTTTACACAAAACAGTCACTGTAAATTCATACATCACAAAAGGATTCTGTCCCCACCCCCAACTTACAGTCCTTAAGGGGACAAATCCCTAGTCCATGTCACTCTGGGTCCTATGTACTATGGCTTCTAATCCCTCACTATGGCAAAACCAGTACAGAGCTTCATCTTCTTCTCTTGGCCTTTGAGGTCCTTTCACACAAAGGCTACAAGATCTCTGTTCCCAGAGTCTTTAATTCATTCTCAAGTTCACTGACTATGGGGAGCAGGCAACCTCTTTCTTCCTGAGTGAATCGATGGTGTGTCATCAGTTATTCTCTCTCCTGCCTGAGAGCCTGTAACTCATGTTCTGCTGCCTCTAACTGTCCTGCAGGCACCAGAGTGAGAGCCATAAAACAGGTGTTCTGTCCCAATCTTGCAATGGACCAATGCCACCCATGCCTCTTATCTGGACTTTGGCTTATTGCTGAGCTCCCTTCAGGGTCCACACAGTACTTTGTGTTTGAGGCTCAGTCTGCATCCCTGTAGTACCGTGTTGCATCTGAGGCTCTGTTCGGGTCCCTAACACACCTTCCTCAGCTTGTGGCTCAGCCTAAGCCTCCACGGCAGCCTGCTAATCTTGCAGCTATGCTTGTGTTCCCACTAGCCTCCTTTCCCTGGCTTTTTTCCTCTCCCTGGGGCGAGGTCAATTCTTACTCCAGCTTTATCAACTGCTCAATAATCTTTTCTCATGAGGTGTTTGTCTCCAGTTCTTGTTGACATCTTTTAATCTGCTCCCACAAGCTTTGAGGCTGGTTGAGAGTTTACTCTCAGCCTCACTCAGTCATCTGTACTTGAGCTTCCAGCCTCCTGGTTTTATCTCCTAAGTCAGCCCTTGGACATCCCATTTTACTTTCTGTTGCACAAAAGCTGAAAAACCCAACCAGTCTCTTCCCAGAACCATGGGTGATGCATGACTCCTGCATTTCGGGAAGCTGGGCCTGAGTGGCATAAGCTCCCTGTAAGGGGAGGCCTCAACAATGCCTGGACCACTCCCTGCTCTACCCTGTGGCCTGCCCACCACTCATTCTCCTCTCTCCACCCCAACTCGGTCCCAGGTCCTGCTCAGCTCCCCTCCCCGAAGGGGCCTTCATGTTTCCTTGCTCCCATCCCGGCAGGGCCTCCCTCCCCATTCTCCTACCCTTCTCATTTGAGGGGCCCCCTGACCACACCTCCCTGCCTCTCAGTGGGTAGAGAGGCATGCGCAGCTGGTGGGGGTGGGCTGTGAGGGAAGTGGCAAAGAAGCACGAGTAGTGGATAAGGAAGGCCACAGGGGAAGAGGCAGACCGGGGATGGGAAGAGGAGCAATGTGAGCACTCAAAGGCAAGAGCCAGGAAGTGAGGCCACACACAGTACACCTCAGGTAACAGTAAGCAAGAGAATATTATTTTCTCATCCTACCCTGGCCCAGAGGTCTCTCTGCCCCATCTTCTGAAGGGCCATGGAGGAAGAGCTGGATGCTCAGGGTGGGGCCATGGCCCAGGAGTCCTTTCGGCAGCACTCCAAAGACAGCAGGCTAGTTGCATGCCTCCAAAGGAAGATACGTCACATCTTGTTTGGGGAGGCTTTGCTTCCTCTGGCCTATTATACTCACTGCCCATGCCCAGAATTATCAGCAAGGCACCTTAACCACCTTAATGTGCAGCTGAGCTCTCCAGGCCTGGTCTTCAAGTTCAACTTCTGCTATGTGATAGACGCAGGTCTCACCGTGTACATTTTATGTATCCACCAGAAGATGCTGGTCTAACTTGTCTACCCTCTCCACATCCTTGCGGACAAGAGTTCTCTCACAGTTGAGTCCACAAGTCCTATGACCATTGCTTCTCCCAGTCTAACTTGTGCCATGTATGGCTGAGACCCCATATTCTTCTGAGTGGGCACCCAACCCAGCTGTAGAGGTTGCCTGGATAATCACACTCCATGACCAGACATTCTCATCTAATATGCTCAAGCTTGCCAAATTTGAAGCATACGACAGTGTTTCTAGTAGACTATAGGACTACCTGAGCTCCTTATAGCTCTTGTGTATCCCCCAAGTTTTGTTCATTCAAGGTCTTTTCCCCTTGACACCTTCCCTTGGCCACCCATGGAGTTTAACAGATCGCTCAGGCTGTTTGTCTCCCACAGTCTCAAAAAAGGCCTCTCTACCTTCCCTTACTGAGGATGGCTCAAAGCACCTCAACCAGCTCTGGGATCCCCTGGATAGAATGTTTAGGAACTGCTCCAGGACAATTTGGTCCATAATGCTCTCTATCAAGTTGGCCGCGGGGCAAAGCCTCTGAGACACAAGGCCCTGTATATTCTGAGCCACAGTCCATGGTCATGCTCTTTGTGGAAAGAGTTCTACTGGAATTCGATGTCCATATGGCCCTGGAGTCAATCCCAACTGGTCCAGGATGGCAGCCTTCACCACTGGAGAAGAGCTCGTCTGTTTGCCACTTACTGCTTGGTAAGATGCTTGGGCCTTGCCTGCCAGGAACAGTGCTGCACAGGCCATCCAGGTCCATTCTTCCCATATCACAGCACTCAGTCTCTCAAACATCCAGAGAAAACTGTTGTCTTTTATCCAGCTTTGCCAGGCCTGGGGACAACCAGCCCAAGCTCCCATCACCAGTGGAGTTACCCACTGTCCCAACTGCTTCTGTAGCCATTCTTGTTGGAATGGGGCTCTTGCAAGCACTGGATTGTGCCTCCTACTGTGTCTGAAGGATCTCTGTCCTTGTGAAAGCATATGCTGTTCCTGTTGCAGCATAGTTGCCTGCTGCTGCTACCTCGTTACCAAAAGGTGGATCACCTTTTGTCCCAGGGTTTCACAGCTTCCCCTCTCAGGGGCAATCCTGCTTCTGGCAGCTTCCCAGTCCCAAGCAGCTCCTTTCTCCACCAGTCCTCATTGAGTCAGCTCTGCTACTCTTCTGAAACTGCTGCTCCAAGGCAATCTTCCTTAGCACTTGGCCCCTTGCTCCAAGGACCTATCACAGGACTTAGCTCCACTTCTCCCCAGCCGTAGCCTGTCCCAGTGACACCCCCTCTTCTTGTCCTCTGACAAGCCTTTATAGCCCCATATCTAGCTCATCCCTCTCCTTCGCCCCTCCCACCCCCCTTGAATGGCTTAACTGGCAACAGCTGCTCTGACACAAAGATTCTGAACCAACTTTGCTTGCAAGGTTCAGCTACCCTGTGACACTCACCTATCTCTTTTTTAAAGTTATTAATATAAAATCAGATTAAAAATAAATGTCTGTATCTGTCATAATACAGCTGAAAACTAGACGATAGTTCAGCTGCGTAGCTGTATTTAATTTGGCATTTTAAGGAACATTGAATACTACACATTTTCACATTGGATCAGCACAAAGCTACTGTGCATAATTCTTCATCTCTGAAACATGACTGGGAAAATTCAGTGCCTAACACTGGTAAGATCTCAAAATGTAGTATCCATTTTTGCAATATTAAATACATAGCAAAGCTGGGTGGCTCAAAACTTGCTAGTTTCTATTTTTGTCTAAACACTGTTTGGTCTTGGCTTATCTATTTCAGCAACAAATGGGGAATCATCCTTTACAGATTAGAAACACTGTTCTACAAATGTAGCATCGTGGTAGGATCTGTTCTTGTCCCACTGCTATTCAATGATTTGTACCAATAATTTGAAAGAAAATATAAAATAATTCCTGATAAAATTTGCTGATGACACAAAAATTGAAGTGGTTTATAATGCTGGGCACAGGTCAGTTACACAAACTGGTCTGGATCACTTGGTAAAGTAGGCTCATTTGAACAACATGCAATTTAGTGAAGCCAAATGCAAGATCATACATCTGGAAGCAAAGAATGTAGAGCACACTTATAAGAATACAAGAATGGTCAGAGTAGGTCAGACCAACAGTCCATCAAGCCAGTATCTTGTCTTCTGACAGTGGCCAATGCCAGTGGCTAATTGTTTAAGAGGGAACGAACAGAACAGGCAATTATTGAGTGAGCCATCCCATTGTGTACTCCCATCTTCTGGCACTCAAAGACTAGGGGTACACAGAGCATGGGATTGCATCCCTGATCATCTTGGCTAACAGCTATTGATGGACCTATCCTCCGGGAACTTATCTAGCTCCTTTTTGAACTCTGGAACAAGTGAACATGATCCTTGGATATATGAGAAGAGGAATACCAAGGAGGAGTAGGAAGGTAGTATCCCCTCTGTACATAGCATTATTGAGAACAGTCTGGAATACAATGTCCAACTCTAGTGTCTGCACTTCAAAAAGGATCTCAGAAATGGGGAACAGTTTAAAAAAAGTTACAATACGGATTCAAGATTTGGAAAACATGCCTTTAGATACTTAAGAAGATCAATCTATTTAGTTTATTGAAGAGAAAGTTCAGAGATGACTTCATCATAGTCTACAAGTGCTTTTGTGAGAAAGAGATTTCTAATAATAGAAAAAGGCATAATGAGATCCAGTGCCTGGAAGCTGAAACTTGACAAATTCAGAGTAGAAGTAAAACAAAACTTTTAACAGTGAGGGTATTTAATCATTGAAATTACTTATTTAGAGACGTGATGAATTCTACATCACTGGAAGTCTTTACGTCCAGAACGAATACCTCTCTAAAAGATATAATATAGCTCAAACAGAATTTATGCGATTGCGGTGAAATTTACTGGGTGAGGTAAGGTTCTATGGTCTGTGTTATGTAGGAAGCCAGACATATGATCATTGTGGTCTCTTCTGGCCTTAAAATCTATGGAAAAAGTAGATTGTAAATTCTTCAGGGTAGGGATGATGCCTTTTAAAATGTGGCTGTAAAGTTGCCTGGCATGCTTTTTGTACTGCATCAGTTATAATAAATCACTTTTAATTAGGCCTTTTTCATCAAAAGTCTCTCAGATGTAACTAAATACTCCCTGTTTTTCAGTTGCAGTGTCAGACCCCTTCCTTATCTAGAACATCTTCATATCAGCAACATAGATGCCTTCATAACCCTACAT
Source organism: Dermatemys mawii (assembly GCA_007922305.1). Lineage (NCBI taxonomy): Eukaryota > Metazoa > Chordata > Testudines > Dermatemydidae > Dermatemys > Dermatemys mawii. The sequence goes on along the minus strand of ML677334.1, from coordinate 80,371,945 downwards.
CTTTGTTATTATAATCTTACAATCTTGGGTGGGAATCTCTATTCCTTGATGCCTCTTCACACTAAAGCAGCATGTTTTTTTACCACCAGTTTGAGCAACCATGATCATGCTACCTCTGCTCTGTTTCTTCATACAGTTTCAAATTGATATATTTCAGAGGTGTAGCTGTGTTAGTCTGGATCTTCAAAAACAATGAGGAGTCCTTGTGGCATGTGAGAGACTAACACATGTATTTGGGCAAATAAATTTGTTAGTCTCTCAGGTGCCACAAAGACTCCTTGTTGTTTTTGCTAAATTAATATATGTTGCCACAGTTGAGTTTTAAAGCATGCAGGGTGTTGGACCTGTTGATATTGGAGACTTACTCGGGTAAATAATAGAGATACTATGAGCTCTAAGTACATAAGAACAGCCATACTGGATTAGACCAATGGTCCATCTAGCCCAGTATCTTGTCTTCTGACAGTGGCCAATGCCAGGTGTGTAAGAGGGAATGAACAGAATAGGCAATCATCAAGTGTATTCCCTCTTGTCCACTCTCAGCTTCTGCACTCAAAGACTAGGGACACCCGGAGCACGGGGTTGCATCCCTAACCATCTTGGCTAATAGCCATTGATGGACCTATCCTCCATGAACTTATCTAATTTTTTTGGAACCCAGTTATACTTCTTAACATCTCCTAGCAACAAGTTCCATAAGATGACTGTGTGAAGAAGTACTACCTTTTGTTTGTTTTAATCTTGCTGCCTATTAATTTCATTGTGTGAAAATGGTTTGTCTTATGCGAAGGGGTAAATAACACTTACTTATTCACATTCTCCACACCATTCATGATTTTATAGACCTCTCTAGTGTATTCCACCCTTAGCCGTCTCTCTTCCAAGCACAAAAGTCCCAGTCTTTGAAATCTCTCCTCATAAAGGGCAGCGCATAACTATGGTGTCCTAGGAGCAAAATAGGCTCTCTCATAAAGCACACTTTGTTTCCTGATTCCTTCTTGCTTTGCGGGAGGAAGTAAATTCTGCAAGCCCTATATCAGCTATATCTTACTTCCCCCAGTTAGCTGTGATAGGAGAGGGAAGGCTCCACCAACTCCCTGATCTCAGAAAGCCCAGATATGTGGAATGAGAGTGGAGGCTGTTCTCCTCACTATACTGTGACCAGCAATGCAGGTAAGCAGTGAATGAGAGCAATATTGAGCCTGTAAAGTGTGTTACAATTTGGTCCTCAAAGAACTCGAGTCTGATCAGTGCCTGTTCTCTGATACAACCACTGATCATTGTGTTTTAAGGTTGGCAGGAGATTGCACTTTTGGTGCAATCATTATGATAGGTTTTAGGTTGTGCAACTTGCTACCCCTCAACATCTTTCTCAGTTCATCTCACTCCACTACTGTCATAAGTGTGAAGTAGCCTAGAATTATTGTTTACCTGTAAGGGGTTAAGCTAAAGGTAACCTGAGAGGTGGACAACTGACCAATGAGAAATTCCTCAGGAGACAAAGGATTTCAAGTTTCAGTTTCTCTCTGGGTCTCTCTCTGTTCATAAGATTGTATCAAGTACTGCAGTCAGTAAGTTTAACTTACTGACTGCAGTACTTGATAAAATCTTATAGTTACAGTGAAAGACATAGCTGTGTTCATCCCATAGCCAAGGTGAACAGAGAAAGACCCAGAAAAAAACTGAAACTTAAAATCCTTTGTCTCCTGAGGAATTTCTCATTGGTCAGTGGTCCACCTCTCAGGTTATCTTTAGCTTAACCCCTTACAGGTAAACAATAATTCTAGGCTACTTCACACTTATAACAACTACTAAAAAGGCGCAGGAAGTTTTTTCATACTTGGTTTAGATTATAACCACTACTGGCCCTATATTTACCTTCTTCCTCTTTCAATTCTCTCCTTTGCCCATCGTATAACTTTAGCTGATCGGGGTAGCACGGTACAGAGGACCATGCATAAAGCTGAGAGTAATGAGCTGAAGACTTGAGTCTAGTTCTGCTAATGCCTCAAATGGTGGCCTGTGGTAAGTCACTTCAATTCTCCCTGCCTCAGTTTCCTTATCTAAGGAAAGGGAGTATTGATTACTAGTAAATGGTTTCTATCTCAGAGCACTGTAGAAGAAAACATTCAAGAAACAAGCAAGAAGAAACTATTCCTAATTACTGTTAGCTTCCAGTTCCTTAGTAGGCTGCAATGCCACAGGAATTTATTTGGAAAACAGTTCTTAACATGTTTATACAGCACTATCCCAAGATTTATTTCCTATAAACAGGCACAACCATTTCAGTTTAACAATTGCTTTAATTAGTATTTCAGAATGACAGCTTAGTATTATCCTATTAATTTTGTTATTGCAGCATTTATAGCCTTTGTAATATAGAGCCATTTGGACGCTATCACCATATAACATCATCCAAAGCAAAGGGTGAAAGGAGATAAATGCACAGGGTTTGGTTCTTTTCGTATAAAATATCCTTGTACATCTTACAAATGCCAATATATGTAGGTAAATTCTTAATAGATTTTACTAGTGGTTTAGAGAGCACAATACTATCTATTTGTATTTCTGGATGTATTCATATGCTACCATTAACTAGAAAATGATGATACCTCTTTAGTGCCAAAATAATGTTAAATCTTTATTTTTCAGCTAAATAGAATTGTTTGTTAAATTCAAAGTAAAGCCAGTGAGATATTTCCCTACTAATTCCCCCTGACAACACTTATGCAACTATCTCCTCAGCTTTGCTATGATATCAAAGCACAATGTCAGAAGGAAACAAGAATACACAGGACTTCTGATATACCTTATCAAAATGTAAGATAACAATGTAAAAAAAAAAAATGACAGACTCAGACAGATCCCTGAAGCAAATGTATTTCAGTAGCATCTTTAACTATTGTTGTCTGGTGTCTATGCTTACAGGATATGATTGAAATTATAGGATAAGAATTTATATTCAGAGGAATCCTTTTAAACTATGGCCAACAGAGGAAATCTCCCTACAGAAAAGGGCTAGAACTGGCAGAACTATTGATTGCAAATTTATTTATAAGAGTTGGCCCTTTTTCCCCCCTCAAGTTTGTTGGCTACTGAGATTTGTTTGGTGAATGGTATTTGGCTTTTCCCCCCACTAAAAATTGATTGCAAGTTCCCTTTATAGTAGTCAATATTTGACTTCAGGCAGTGCTATTACTCACATAAATAAATGGGTTTTATTCTCTTTTCTCATTATAGTGTGTGCTCAATGTTGCAGGGGAAAGTGGGAGCATTTTAAGGAGAGATGTAAAGGAGATAGGTTGGCCTAGGAAATTTTACATCTTTCCCTGTTTCTCTTTTGCTCATGAAAAAGCATTCTATTTGGCTTCATACATGGAGCTCAGATTTAAGCATAGCTAGGTTCCTTCTAATTAAGGAAGATAAAGCTTTAAAGAAAATTTATTAGCTGTCTAGCCAACTTTACATTTAAATTTATCTTGCCACACTCCCACTGTGTAACTGTGCAAATACATGTATTACACACAAAAAAAAAGTTAAAAGAATATTAAGGTTGCAAAATTAAGTACTCAGAAATTAAAAAGTGCCAGAATTAAGGTGCCTGTGCAACTTTAATTCAGCTCCCTTCTACACTCTGTTATTGAATTCCCTCTATCTGAAAATCCTAGTTAGCCGAATCCTCAGTGTCCCTCATGTAGCTCTTACAAATCACAAGGAATACATTCACCAGGATAGAATATAGCAGTAATATCCTTCTCCAACATGTCTAATTCATGCTACACCAGTGCAACAACGATCCACTCACAATGCGATTCAACGACTGCAGAATTGTGTCCAGTTCAAAGTACAGCTTGTGTAAGTTGTTGTGTCCACAGCAGCATCTCTAGTCAGAATGCCTCTCCCTTTAGAGTTAGGCAGCCCAGGACACGGCTATTCTCAGTGACCAGCGAAGCAAGGATCTCATCAATATAAAAACCTTGACTGACTGGCCATGTCCAGCCACAACCTGGGACAGGCATTATAAGTCCCAGGACAACCACAGGGCAGATGGGGAATGGACTAATACCCAGAGTACTGCTATTCATTGTCTCATAGCCTAGAATGCCAAGAACAGCAGCCAACCAGGTAAAGAAATGCTTCTGAGTGACTCCAGCACACCAATCCAGCTGTATCTGGACATTTGCTGTCTTCTAGCTGGTAGCTGGAATACAGCTCAAAATAGCACTTCCATTTATTTGAATGCTTGGTAATTGGAAAGTTTTGGTGTCTTCCAGGCCATTTTGCACTGGATACATTTCCCCACTGTTTCCCAGTCCCCTTTATGAGCCAGCCTAGGTTCTCCTCGCTCCATTCTTACTGGGTCCTTTTCTCCCCAGCTCCTAGTCTCCACCTGACTCCTCAGGCTCCCAGTCCAGTCCCCCACAACACACACATCTACCCTCACACCCCATTGTCTCACCAGCCTCCAGTTTTAACCTCCACCCTGATCTTCCAGTCTCCTTTTCTCAATCTATTCCCCTACCCTCAGGTCTGACTCTTGCCTCTTCTACATTCAAGTAAGATGGCTTCCTCCTACATGTTACCTGGTTGCCAGCAGGGGAGCATTGCGAGCACAGGGGGATGGTCTTCTTGCTCTCCGTTCTGGTGAGGATGAAGCAATTGCAGGGAAAGTCCTCTTTTGGCCCTTGCAGCCCTGGGAAACAGCAAGTTTAGTGCAACTACCACATTCAGAGAATTTAGCTACCAAGGTCTAAGAACCTTCTACTGAGCATGTGCAAGCTGATTCCCCCCACCCCCAAAGGCTCAAAACTGATACATTTAGCATATTTTTGTGGGACCAGGGCAAGCACATCTCTGACATAAGAACAGCCTCCCTACCAAGGACAAGACTCTGCTCTAAAGCAGCTAGAGCTTCCCAAAGAAAAAGTTTCCAGAGTTGTTGTTGTTGCTGTTTTAAACATGAGCAAAACAACATCCCTCCCCAAACAGCTGAATTATTTTAGTTGAAATTTAAAAATAATGTTTTGAAGCAAACCCCTGGCAAGGAAAATTTCAGCCTAATGGTTAGTTTTTGGAAAAGCTATAAACAGCTGAAAATAAAGACTTATAATGTGAAATATCAGACAGCCTTAATTATCAGTGACACTACCAGCTCCTGTTATAATATACAGATACATACACACAAAGAGCATATTTGTGCAAGCACAGCTAATACTAAACACTCTTCATTTCCACAAAAATGCCTGTATTCACATTAAGAAAAGGTCCTCTTCAAACATTCAAGCAGAGAGAAATTGGTCTCTGGCAGTGGAAAAGCAAATTTTAAAAGAAAGCGTCTGAGCAAGATCAGATCAAATCATGATTATATTTTCCCCACAGTTCACCTGGCTCTAGGCAAGACAATGTTTCATGCAAAATGGTACATACAGATGCAGCTACAGGAAAATTATCAATGATTTTTGGTTAGAGAACTCTATACAAGTAACACACACATCTAAAAAGTAATTAAAATACAACAGACATTATTTTCAGGCCAGATCTCCATTTTCATGAGTGTAGTGAACTATTGGAAAAGAGCAAGAATGAGTTTTGAGTACAATTAGTTGCAGGCGCAAAAACATGCCTGCAAAAATCAAGGCACTATCTGAAAATCAGGTGTGCACACATTGAATTGTTTATATAGGTAAATTTTTTCCTATTTACACCAGAGTAAACCTGCAGTAATTGATTTTAATTTATTGAGGCTACAAGCGTAAAGAAAAGTAGAAACTGGCCACATGGGTAAAAATTAGATGGCATCAAATTAAGAATAAATTAGTTAGCTGGTTTGGTCTGATTTTGCAGTGGTACAAATCTAGGGCCAAATCCTGCAGACATTACATAGGACCAATTGATTTCAATGGGCATTTCTGTGAAAAGACTATCGGAATGGTCCCTAGAAAACTATAAGACCCTCTGAAATGTAATGTTGTCTTTTTATCATAATGTATAGCTACAGCAACAAACTCTGTACATGTTTCATAGAACATAATCCATTTATCAAAGTCTATGAAGTAATGAATCAATGATTTCACTGTTCTACTGGTGTCTCACACAGTGATGAACCTGTTGGGCTATGATAATCATTCTGGCCCTGATTCAGCAAAACACTCAAGAACCTGCTTAAAGTTAAGCACATCCTTAAATGCTTTGCTGAACAGGGATGGATCTAAGCACGTGCTTAAATATATTGTTGAATTGATGCCTCTACTTCTTAGAAATAAAGGTGTGATTTCAGATGTTCTGCTATGGAACATAATAAACATTCCCCATTATTAGTCTACAGTAAACTTTGTGATGTAATACAAGGGACCATTATAATACACAACATATGAGATTTTGACAGCAGGCAAGCAAAATGTGTTTATTATATTTATGGTTGAGTGTATGTTGACACAAACAAGACAGAGTCAGAAATGCCAACATGTTCAGAGATTTTCCTAAGCATGTACATCTTGCATTATCATACACAGACATTGCTTCTTGTTTTGTGTAGAGTGTGTAAATGTTAAATGATTCCATTAACTAATGAGATGGTATAAAAGTCAATATAGCTCAAAAGAGCTCAGGACAAGTGGACCAGAGACTTATGAATGTATCAACCTTCATGGATTGTGGCGTGAGGAGCACAGGTAGTAGGGAACCACTTGGAAGGGCACCACCAAGTCAGTCTATGAGTGCCCATAGCTTGAATGCTAGCTGCCGTTGCACTGAATCTTTTCATTTAATTGCCCAGTGATGTGGGCTAGAAATCGGGGGATTTGGGGGTTCTATTCCCATGTTTGTTACCACAGCAACACTTCTGGTGTGTTAGCTCAGAGTTAGTACAGAATGCAAATACTTAAGCCAGTGTGCATTTTAAGGATAGGATCTTAACCTCTACATACCTCAACTTCTCTCTTTGTGAAACAGAGCTAAGAATTATGCCAAGCCTTTTTGTAAAATATTAAGGTATCTGGATGAAAACTCAAGTATAATTACAAAAGAGGCATTTGATATGTATCTTTTCTTCAGTCACAGAAAAGGAACTTCAGAGTGGAATTACAGCCACATACATATCAGGAATTTAAGGGTAAAAAAAAATTATGAGAGCAATGTGCAGCTGCCAAAAACAGCCATCAGAATCCTAAGAAATTCAGGGGGCAAGTTTGTGTGAGGGCTAAATGGGTAATACAAGTTACTTGTACTAAAATCATTAAATGAATCTCAAAGAGAACTGGAGAAATAGAGCCCAGTTGCAGTGAGACTCCAGGTTTCCTTTCTTTCTTTCTTTCTTTCTTTCTTTCTTTCTTTCTTTCTTTCTT